>PVIY010004885.1:0-98770 GCA_004026745.1 Myrmecophaga tridactyla | reverse complement strand
ACAGTGTACCAGGCACTGTGCTGAGCCCTTTTCACATATGAACTCATATCTCGCACAACCCTGGGAGATAAGCACCATTATATCCCCATTTTACAGATGTGAAAACTGAAAGCCAATGAGATTGACTAACTTGCCCAGAGGCCCACAGCTAATGAATGGTGGAGCCAGGATTCCAGCCCAGAATAGCCAACTCTAGAGTCTTTTACACTCTTAACCACTATGAATATTGCTCCTCCAACATATTTGGAAACTGCTGTAAATGGTCTTGGAAATTCCCTGGGCATATTACCATGTTGGGTGGATTTATTCTCTGCTCCTCTCTGAAGGAAGAGGCCCTTCACTTGCTCTGGTCAATGAAATGTGAGCAGAATGAACATGTGTACTTCTGAGCAGAAGCTTTGAGAGCCAGGACAAGTTTGTCATGTTCTCATTTCCTTCTGCCACAGGGTTCCAAATCATGGCTCTCCCATTAGACCTGTGCTGTGAGAATGGCAAGGAACAGAACCCCCAGTGAACTTGATATGGACGTGCAGTATGAGGGAGACATAAGTTTTTGCTGTTTCAAGCCACAAAGAATTTAAGGTTGTTTGTTAATGCAGCGTAGCATAGCCTATCCCAGGCGATACGAGCATACAAAAAAGATGACTGGGTCCCTCATAAGAAACCTGCCTCTTTGTCATCTGACCCAGCTTTTTCCAAACCCATTTGACCACGTAAAGCCCCATTCCTCATTTTCTGACATATAACACCAACTACCACCACATGGCTTTAGTGGTCAGAGAACGCAGTTTGGAAGAACTGTCCTTTTCCATAGTGCCTCACTTCTTCCAGGCCACTGTGTTAGTCGGGGTTCTCTAGGGAAACAGAACCAACAGGAGATATCTGTAAATATGACATTTTATAAAAACGTTTCACTCAACGTTGGGGATGCATGAGCCCAAATTCTGCAAGGCAGGGCACGAGCTGACAGCTCCAATGAAGGGCTGCAGAGAATCCCCCAGGAGACACCAGGTGGCTAAAGCAGAGAGAGAGAGATTCTCTCTTCTGACTTTTCCTTTAAAGTCTTCGACTTATAGATTAAACATCACTAATTTATGAAAGACCCTCCCCTTGGCTGAGTACAGTTGTGATCAGCCATGGATACAATCAATGTGCTGATAATTTAATAAACCGGCCTTCTGGTTTATTAACCACCCACGAAATGTCGTTGCAGTAATGGTTAAGACAGTGCTTGCCTGACGACCAGAAACTGGGCACCACGATCTGGCCAAATTGACACACGAACCTGACCATAACAGTAAATCTGTTTCAGTTTGCTAAAGCTGCTGGAATGCTATATACCAGAAATGGATTGGCTACAAAGGGGATTTATTAGGTTACAAATGTACAGTTCTAAGGCCACGAAAAGTCCAAATTAAAGCATCCAGAGAAAGATACCATGACTTTGAAGAAAGCCCATCAGCATCTGGAACACCTCTGTTGGCTGAGAAGGCACATGGGTATCCACTGGTCCTTGCTTCTGGTTCATTGCTTTCATCTTCTGGTTTCAGTGGCTTTCTCTCTAAGCATCTGTGGGCTCTCACTTAGATTCTCCAGGACAAACTCTGGGCCTCATCTCTTAGCTTAGCATCTCCAAGTGTCTGTGTCTTGGTTTCATCGCTCTGCTCTCTATGTTAGCTAGAAACTCTCTCTATGCTTTCTGTCTTTTATTCTCTTCATACAGGGCTCCAGTAGAAGGATTAAGACCCATCTTGAATTGGTAGGTCACATCTCCATGGTGACAATTTAATCACAGGTCCCATGCACAACTGGGTGGGTAACATCTCCATGGAAATAACAACCTAATTAAAAGTTCCTACCCAATAATAGTTTTGCCCCCAGAAGGCTGAATTAAAAGGATATGGCTTTTCTGGGGGTCCATAATGGATTCAAACCAGTACAGTCACTGACCCTGCTCCCCATGCAAGTCAACTGTCTCCAAACTTCTTAACATTGGTAAAGAAGTAGGGTCCTGGAATGAAGATGTGCATTCCTTGTGTTTGTCATTGAATGAATAAATGTGCAACATCCATTTCGGCCCAACTTACACCATCACATTGGATTCCTGTGACAACCTTGAGAAATCAGAAGAGTTATCCCCGTGTTTTAAATGAAGAAATTGAAGCTCAGACAGATTAGGTGAGTTGCCTGAGCTCATACAACATTAACACAACATTGAACTCCAGTTTTGGGACCTGAATTCAGTCTTCTTCCCATGCCAATTAACATAAGACAGGGACAAAAGCATCTTTCAGCAAATACCTACTACGTACCAGACAAAGAGGCAATGATGGCAAACTGGTCAAGCAAAAACCCTATCCCCATGAAAACTAAATAACAGCAAAGAAGTCATATCGTCAGATTTAAAAAGTGAGCAAATAAATAATTACACATGGGGCTGAGATAAAAAATAACTCATAGGGGAGCAAGAGAAAGGGGATGCCACTTAGGTAGAATGATGAGGAAACCTTCTTCTGAGAAGAAATTTAGGCTGAGACTTAACTGAAAAATAATAGAGAAAACAGGTGAACTTCAAAGCTGGTTCTTTGAGAAGAATCAATATAATTGATAAACCTAGACAGACTGACAATATCAGAAATAAAAGAGAACTTTTATTTATTATTCACTACAGACTTTTCAGATATTGCAAGGATAATAAGGGCATATTATGAACAACTTTATGTCCATAAATTTGGCAACCTGGATGAAATGGATGAATGCCTTAAGAAAAAAAATTACCCAAGCTCTTTCAAAAAGTGAAAAACTTGAATAAGAGGGCTTACATCAATTAAAGAAATTGGTTTCATAATTTAAAAAAAATTCCTACAAAGAAAAATTCAGGATCAGATGGCTTCATCTGTGAGTTAAGTCAAACATTTAAGGAAAAAAGAAAACCAATCCCTCCACAAATTATTTTATAAAATATAGGAGAATGGAACACTTCCCAGCTTACTTTATGAGACCAGTATTGCCCCCGTTTCAAAAACAGAGCCATTATCAGAAAAGAAAACTATAAACCAATATCCCTCATGAACATAGATACAAAAATGCCCCACAATATATTATCAGATCAAGTCTAAAAATATGTCAAAAGGAAGTACGTAATAACCAAGTGGAGATAAGCTGAAATAGAAAGGATGAGAAAGAAGCAGTCAAGTGAAGAGCGAGGAAAAGAAAGTTCTGGGCAGAAGACACAATGTATGCAGAGCCTACAAGGTGGTCAAGAGCTGGGCAGATTTGAAAAGTTGAATGGAGACCACTTTGAACAGCATTTGGTGAGGGAGGAGGAAGTGGAACCATATGAGATTGGAGAATGGACAACATTGGATCACTGGGGCCTCAGAGAAACAGGTAAGTAGTTTAGATTTTAATTGTGAATCCAAGTAAAAGCTACTAAAGGGCATTGACCTGGAGACTGTTGTGAACCAGCTTAAGTTTTAAAAACACTTTTCTCAGCCATAAAAAAACGAATGAAGTTCTGATCCATGCTGCAACACAGATGAACCTTGAAAACATTATGCTAAGTAAAATAAACCAGATGCAAAAAGCCAAATACCATATGATTCCACTTATATGTAATATCTAGAATATGCAAATTCATAGAAACAGAAAGTAGATTAGAGGGTACCAGGGTTCTGGGAGAAGAGGAAGGTGGGATGTTATAGCTTAATGGGTACATGTCTCTGTTCACGGTGATGAAAATATTTTGGTAATGGAATGGGGTGATGGTAGCACATTATAAATGTAATTAATGCCACTGAATTGTACACTTACCATGGCATTTGAATGCATTTTAACAGCACTGATAAAATATATTCATATATTTTATGAATATATTCATATATATATACGAATAAGATTAAAAGGGAAAAAGCTACATGGTATATATGGTAACACTATATGGAACCACCCTACACAGACAGTGAACCCTAAGTTAAACAATGGACTTTAGTTAATAGTACAATTATTAAAATGGGCTCTTGCAATCAATTGTAACAAATGTTCCACATCAATGCAAGATGTTGGGGGTGGAGGTACGGGAATCCTGTACTTTATGTACGATTGCTCTGTAAACCTACAACTTCTCTAATAAAAAAACATGGCTAAAATGGGAAATTGTACGTTATGCTACCACAGTAAACTTTCAGAATAGTCTGTGGAGAAGCACTTGGTAGGGGGGAAAGTGGAAGAGAGACATGAGTTCAGAAGCTACTGGAGGGGCCCCAAGCAGCAATGACGGTGGCCAGGACTGGACGTTACAGTGGTGAGGGAGGCAGGAGGATGAGTCAGGGAAATTTTGAAGACAAAGCCAATAGGATTTGCAAATGGACTGGATGGAGGAGATAAGGAGAAAGACTGCAGCTGGATCCAGATAAGTGAACACAAAACCTGCTTCCTTGCCCTTCTGCAAACACAGCTGAACTCCATTTCCCAACCTCCCTGGCCACTGGGTGTGGCCTGTGACTGAGTTATAGACCACAGGATGAGAAAGGATGCAACACGGGCCACCTCACCTTCCACGCTCAATGCAGTTGAGCCGAGTGACCTTAGAAGCCACGGGTGCAAGATGGTTTCTAAGCATGAGTCACTGAATCACCACTTAGCAAAGAGTCACCCTCTGAACTCAAACATCTACATGAGACTTTAAGTGAATCTTTTCATTTCCTGCTTGCAAAAACAAATATCTATAGTGGGTTAGCTTAAACAATGGAAATTCATTGGCTCATGATTTTGAGGCATGAAGTCCAAACTCGAGGAGTCAACAAAGGGATGCTTTCTCTCTAAAGACATCAGCCTTCTGGAGCTGGCTGCAGACGATCCTTGGTCCTTAGTTTTTCCATTCCATGGCAATGCACATGGCAGTGTCTTCTCCTTTCTCTTCTGGTTTCCCTTGACTTCCAGCTCCTGGCTGCTCCCCATGGCTTCTCTCTGTCTGACTTTCACTTTAACTTTCATTTATAAGGGATGCCAGTAATTGGGATTAAAGCTCAATCTGATTCATTTGGGTCATGTCTTAACGGAAGTAACCTTACAAAGAGGTTCTATCTATAATGGGTTCACACCTACAGGATGGATTAAGGTTAGGAACACATTTCTCTGGGGTACATAACAACAAGCCACCACAGTGAATAAAAAATAAATTCCTATTGTGCTATGTTCCTGATATTCGGGCGTTTATATGTAACAGCAACTATTTTTAACCTAATTAATCCAGAGAGAATTCAAGAAAACTAGTTTATTGGCTTGAGCAATTAGGCGAACCTGGGAATACTCTTATTTCAGTTCTCATAAGAAGAAATGATAGAAATTGACAAAACTAGATAAACATACTCAAAAGATGAGTTTAATTCCATTTCTAGAAGAAATTTATGCTGAGAAAATAATGAGAAATACAAAGATTTGTGCACACAGGCATTTATCACAGTGCTATTTATATTAGTAAATGTTTCCATGAAAACAGCCCAAACATCCTACATTGGTTAAATGGCTAAACAAGCACCACGATGACAGAGCTTTCTGCAGCCATTAACAATGATACTTACAGAGAATTCAATAGTAAGTTAAAAAAAAAACAGACTCAAACTTCATGTATAAAAGATCCTCAATTATGGCTATATATGTACATGTTTACATGCATACCTACATATCAATGCACACGGAGACAGAAGGAAAAATGTCATTTGCATTTAATATATGTGATAAGATTATTGATCACTTTAAGTTTATTCTGTCCTTCTAAAACAAAGAGCACATAATGCTTTTGGTTTAAAACATTATTTTAAAATATTTTTAAAGGCTATCTCATGACCTTGAGGTGGAGCCTTGATGAGTATCTCAAGAAGAAGGAAACCAAACTCGAGCCTGACATAATGTCACAGCAATGCTAATGCTGAAATAATATTCATGGGAAAGCCCTGCTGCTTGGAAATTCGAGAAAGGGTTGGAGGGGTTATTTTCCATCTGCCCCACAGTCTATGCGTGTACAAAGCCAAGAGAACTCCAGAGACAGAGATCCCAGCCTGGACGAAATGAATCAAAGAAAACAAAGCAGAGAGGGGAGGCTGAAAGCCAATCGCCCAAGGAGGAATCGTAACCTTTACAAGCCGATATGTACACACGTGAGAGGGAAGAGGGAGATGCATCATCTGGGTCCCCCAAGGCCCCCATGCACTGGAGACATCGATCCCAGAATGTACACGGCCAGTATTTTGGGGTTTGCCGAGAACACTGCCTGCTCAACCAAAACAAAAGGGACTTCTGCAAACAGCTATGCACCCATTGATTTCTCCAAGTACTTTCCCAAGAAGACAAACAAGCCCTGACACTGTGCTCAAAAATCTAATGGCCTAACTATGGAATCACAAATAAAAGTGTCCAAAATGGGCCAAGTAGATCCACAGGAGCAAAATGAAAAATCCATGCCCCATCTGATGGGGTAAAAATCAATGTATCAGACCTGCACTTTATTCTTAAATTTTTTGTTTAAAAACTATCCTGATATTAAAAATAAGGTTATTTCACTTAAAATACCAATTTCAAGTTTTTCCTGAAAGTATGGGAAAAGCTAGCAAAGCCAGACCTCCATTCCTATGTAGCATTGATAATTTACATATATTGCTTGGTTCCTTTAATTTTTGAGTTTGCAGTCCCCATATAGGTACCTCCAATCTGTTGGAATTCTGCATCAGGTGAAAGTAACCTAGCCTAGAGACAGAGTCTAAGAGGGTTCTCTTATTTTTTTAACATTATTTTTACCAAAAAAAAATGTAACATATATACAAAGCAAAGAAAGAAAAAAGCAGTAATTTTCAAAGTACACTTCAATAAGTAGTGATAGAATAGATCTGCCATGGTCTACCATTCCACCATCTCACATCTTAAATTCCTCCTTCTAGCTGCTCCAAAACACTGGAGGTTAGAAGGAATATTAATATAGTGATTCAGCAGCCATACTCATTTGTCAAATCCCATTTTCTCCATTATACCTCTTCCTTCTCCTTTAATCCTTCTCCCAATCTGTAGGGATCTTTGAACAATGACCATTCCGACTTTTTCATGTAGAAGGGAATAAGGGGATGAAATTAATTGATAATCTTGGAGAGGCTGATCCCTCTGAGTTTCAGGATTTATCTCACCTAGGAACCCCCCAGGAAATATATGTTCCAGGAAGGCAAACTTAGTACATGATACCTTTACAGACTCTCAGCTCGAGCCCCAGGTCCTCCCAAGAGTCAACAAGAGTATTCTTGATTGGGGTTAGCAAACCATGAAAATTAGCACTATCTGACAGAAGCTTGCATAAAAGTAGCTTCCAGAAGAGCCTCTTGACTCTACTGATCTCTCATAGCCACTGATACCTTATTTTATTACCCATCTTTTCCCCCTTTTGGTCCAGAAGGCATTGTCAATCTTGTGGTGCCAGAGCCAGACTCATTCTGGGGAGTCACACCCCACACTGACAGGGAGACATTCACCGCTGGATGTCATGTCCCATGTAACAGGGAAGAAGAGAGTTCTCTTTTGAATAAAGTTCATGAACTTTGTGGTTTCTAAAATGGATCACTAAGATTTTTTTCAGCTTACTTAGCAGTTTCCTTATGGGGTCAAGATGTTGTACAACTGGTCTCCAGATTAGTGAAAGGCTGCTAGAGCTTTTCTTTGAAGCTCCTTGTTTTCATTTGTAGATGAAATCGTAACCTTTACAAGCCGATAATGTACACACATTAGTAGAAGAGACACTTAAAATGGCCCATAGAGAGAGCCGCTCTCCTTGTTGTCCCCTCCGCTGTGTGTCTGATGCCAGAAATCCATCTTAAGGAGGATAGGCAGAGCACCTTCCATAAGCCCATGTCGGGGGCCTGCCCACCACTACTACCCCTGCCATCAGGTATCATCTGAACCACAGGTCAGGCTTTGAGCACATCCATTCTGCTTATCAGAACCTGCCAGTTGTGCCCAAGGCACCAGCCCCTGCATTTCATTAGGCTGCAAGTGAAATGCACTGTGCACCAGGTACTTCTGAACTGACTGGCTTATACCACTGGAAACATTTTGCAAGAATGCTGGGGCTCAGTGGTGGAGGACATTCAATTTTCCCAGAATAATCCATTACTTCACATTTCAAGCAAATGCTGGGGGTGGGAGGCAGAATATGAGTATAATTAGTTAGGACTCTATTTTTTTTTTGAGTGACAGAAAATAGAACCAGGGTGACATAAGCAGAAAGAGGGAAAGGAGAATGACTTTGGTTGGGTTTCCTCAAGACTAGACCTTGAGACAAAAAATCAGGGGCATGTGGTTTATCTGGAAGGTGATCCTAGGAAGCCTGGCAAGAGAGCAGTGAAGTGAGATAGGGAAGGGAAGGAAGCTAACAGCAGATGTATTCATTGGGGGTTACTGCTGGGAGTGACAGGGGTTGGATTCTACTGGGGGCCCGTGTGAGACAATGTAGAGTACAGCATGCCTTAGTGTCATCTCACTGAAAGTGGAGGGAGCTGGGATATATGGTCATTGACTCCTGTTCCTCATAGTTGAGGTTAGTTGTACCCCTTCTGGTCTGCCATATACAGGAGCTGAGCACAGTCCTATAGCCAGGGAAAGCCCTCAGGCAGGGAGATACCCTTCCTTGAAGTATGAAGGCATCACCATGTTGGGAACTATCCACCCACACTTTAGAGGACCCTCAGAGTAGATCTAAAGGATAAGCGTGGGGTACCATAGCTAAAGGGAATATACTGGCCCACTGAGCTGGAAAGAAAGACAGGGAAAGCTTACTTCATGCTCAGCTGAATTCAGGGCCCAAAATATGTCATCAGGACTTAGTTTCTCTCCATCTTGCTGCTCAATGTCCTTCTATGTTGGGTCCACAGTTGCTGGCTCCAAGTGGAAGCAAGATGACAGCAGCAACTCTATCCCCTAGAGCACATTTTTTCAAATTCACTTTTAATAGGAAATGTCAAGCCTTTTTTCCTAAGAGCTCTTATCTTCAGAGACACGTACTGAAATATATACAGATGAAATTATATGACGTTGGGAATTTGCTCCAAAATAATCTAGTGTAGGAGGTGATATAATGAAATGAGATAGTCTATGAGTTGGTAATTGCTGAAGTTGGATGGTGGGTATATGAAGGTTCATTATACTGCTAGCTCTATTTTTGTGTATGTTGAAAATTTTTCATAATAGAAAGGTAATTAAAAAAAGAAGAATCTCTTTCACTCAAGTTTGAGCTGAGGTCTGATTTCATCTCATTGGTTCTTTGTAAGCCAAGGAGACATCCTGAACCCATCAGAGAGACCAGGAGAGCCAATGACCCAAATAGCCCAGGCCTGATCCACATGATCTACTTCTGAACTAGAGGGAAATCTCTCCAAGAAGGTCAAGAGCTGCAACTAGGGAAGGGGCTTTCCAGAGGTAACTCAGATGCAGTGACCAGAAAAATGTTAATGAGTATTAAATGCAGAAATAACAAGGAGATTGGAAATACAGTGGACACCAAGTATCTTTGCCCATCCAGCCTGCCTTTTCCCTTCTTTTGGTAACAATATTCCAGGTTTCCCCTGAAGAACAGTCCTTTTCAGCCCCGCAGTTCATGTGGATTGGGTACCTCTTGTTCTAGGGATGTATGTGTGACCTGGCCTGTCCAGTAGGATGCAGGCCATATGGGTCAGTTCAGGGATAAGCACACGACACAGACAGGCCAATGCACGGCATCAATCCTGAGATGTTTGCTGGAGCTCTCTTCCCCTGGAGGCGGCCAAAAGATGAATGTCTGTCCCTGCTGGTGCCATCTTTGCTGTAACTTGAGGAGGGCCTGCCAAAGAATAAGTCTGACACAGAGGAAAGCAGAGCCAAGAGATAGAAGGGAAGAGATTCCTGATGGCATTGTTGAGCTCCTGTACTCAGCTCTGCTGGAAGGCAGCTACCCTTGAGCTTTTGAGTTACATGATGAAATAAACTTCCCTTTTTTTGGCTAAACTCCTTTGAGTTAGACTTCTATCCCTCATGTTCCTGATTAATAAAGGGAACTATGATCCAGTGAAGCTTCAGGAGCTTATCCAGCACTGATCCATGAACAGGAGTGTGAGTTGGCCTGGGGGTTCAGCTCTACCAGCATCTACGTTGCAATCTGCAGGTTAACAAGTCATACTACCTTGTGTACATGCTCCTGAAGGTGTGAATAGTATTTCTCATCCATTCAACGCTTATGAGGACATTTGTTGAATGTTTTATACATGCTCAACCTTGTGACAGGTTCTGGAGATACAGAAATCAATTAGACACAATTCATGGCTTCCAATACTGGTAGGGGAGAGAAGAAGAAATGCAAAGAATGGACAGACCATTGGACCTGAAGACCTGGGTTCTTGTCTCAGCTCTGCCTCGAGCCGTGCATAGTGGGAAACTCTACGTAAAACTATCCCTACATAAACAGGCTCCTGATAATGAATTTCATCCCCAGAAAATGTCATAGAGTTTAAGCCCATGAACAGTGAAATATTGGTTCATTCTATTTGACCAGAAACCATGACGAGTCTAATTTCCACCAATGGACAATAAGCACAAATTAAGTCATACTCAGGCCAAGGCTCTTAAGAAGAGGGTGTGCCTTCTCTTCACGTTTGTTGACTGCCAATAGAGGACAGCAAGGTCGTGGGATCAGCAGAGCCACAATACGGCAGAAGCCTGGGTCCCTGAGTCACTACATGGAAGAATGCTGCTCACCAACCAGGAGCACAGTTACATGAGCAGGAAACAAACATCCACTTTGTTAAACGACTGAAATTTGAGGGCCTATTTGTTACAGCATCTACCATTATCTTACTACTTGAATTAGAGTGTGCTTCACCCACCCGAGAAAGATGGAGATCTTTGCTCTTCTTCAAAGCCCCCAGAAAAAGGGATTTTGAAGCCTTCCTTAATAAGCTGTTTTCGTGGGTACTATTTTTCAGTAATCTGTTAGTTCAGGCAAGTCAGAGGGTCTGCCTTATTCATCTTTGAAGCTTCCACAGCAATGCAAAAATGATCATTAAAAAAAAATTTCATGGAAGGAAGACTTACTTTTTGTCTAACCCAATGATTCTCAATAGAGGTGATTTTGACTCTCAGGAGACATCTGGCACAGTCTGGAGACATTTTTGACTATCACAACTGGGGTTGCTATTGGCACCTAGTGGGAAGAGGCCTGGGATGCTATTAAACAATTGACAATGCACAGGATGGCCCCCCCACAAAAGGCCCAAATGTCAGCAATGTCAAGTTGGGAAACCCTGGTCCAACCCGAGGTTCGCACTTCTCCTTCAATTAATCAGTTAATTTTATCACCTTCTCAGTCCTTCTGCTACTGAAACTCTGTTGAGTCTTGAGACCAGTGGGCCTTTTTCTTAGCTTCCTAGTTGATGAAACATTGATTTACTGGATGCGACTTAGAATTTTACCTCTTTCTCAACTTTATTTTTCATCAAGTGAGATAGTGTGCCTGTGTGTGTGTGTGTGTGTAATGAGCAGATCAGAAAGGAAAGGACTCCACAGAAGGAAGATTATGTCAAAGCATATCAAGTTTTGATATTTTTTTATCAAAACATAAAGGAAAACTGAACTGTTCTCTGGAATACACCCTTGGTTTCTTTCTTGTCCTCTCCCTTCTCCTATGCAGATGTTTTGGGTTGTCAAGAGAAGAGACCCACTCCAGTTAGCTCCAGAAAAAAAGTGTTTCAAAATATAAGGGAATATGCAGATTACCCTAGAAAATTTTTCATATCCTTCCCCCGCTCTCTCTCTTTCCCTCCCCATGGGCTCTTATTTCTGCCTTCCTCCTAGAGTCTGCACCCTACTCTCTCCACTTCCCTAACTTCATCATGGTTTCAGCTGGCTTCAACACGGCTAACCAAAAAATCCTATCTAACTTCTAATTCAAAATCTCCAGGGAGAGAAAGAAAGACTCTTACACTCAAGCTCATCTTTTAAAGCCCAGCCACACTCTGGTTTCCCTTTAATCAGCCCAACACCCCTGGTCAAATCAGCCATGCACAGGGAGAAAGGGGGGAGCCCCGGGAAGAGGGGCTATGCATGAGTAGGGCATCCACAAGGATGACATCCCTAGAACAGTCTCCCAAGCACTCCTCCCCCTGGCCCCGAGTGATGCCAACCACAGAGACAGCAAAAGTGAGCTATTTGCAGGATTAAGTTACTTTCAAAGCCCTAAGAGTTTGCCTAATCATTTTGCTCCATGTATTTGCTGGTATCCCTAGACATGCTGGGAAAGGTCACTCCTTATTTAGAGCACCTTGTCCCAGGACCACAGTGCCTGGTCTCTAGGCTCCGAAGCTGCTTAGGAAGAGCAGGCAGGGCTTTCCAGAACTGTCTGCAACAAGCATAGCCCTCAGACTACAGGACAGAATGCTTCCCCCCTCTGACATCACTCACAACAAGTGTCCCCAGAGGCCAGGGCCCCCACACCTTACCCTGAGTCCCTGGTGGCCATGGAAATCTGGCAGCAATCAAGAATCTAAGGAACACAAAGGCACAAGCTCATCCATCCCAAACACCAACGCAAGAGGCTTCCAACATGAGCAAAGGTACTGGCAGGGTACAGCTTCGCATCATGAGCTTCCAGGCCATTCTGCCTCAGCTGAAATCATTGTGCTGTTTCTTTCATTGCACAGGAATGTGAGGGTTTCTCTAAACCATGACTCATAGGAAAGCATACAGGCAACTATGAAGAGAAACCTGTTCTCCTGGGGAAAGGAGGGTGAGCGAATGCTAAAACTTTGACACTTGTGCAGAACTGGCCTTGGCTAATTTTACTGAATATGAAAGATTTCAAATAATGGAAACACTGTCAGGCAACAAGAAGAAAGAAAGAAAAGATTAAAAAAAAGCAAAATTGCATAAATTTTCATATAGCCCTACAAACCAGAAGGAAATGTGGTTTAATAAAAATAAAGTGTAACGTTGCTTCCAGGCTCCGCATGACGCCTTTCCGGGAATGCCTTGCTCATGCCCCACAGCTCAAGGAATGAGTGCCTAGAGACTCTTCACTTAGCTGGTGAGCAGTTACATGGTGGTTGAACCCCCAAGCTCTAAGGTAGGACTGCCTGTGTTTGCATCCAGCCTCCACTGCTTATCTCTTCTTACTAAATACACTTCTCAGGAATGTTTCATGTCAGACCAGCTTCCATTCTCAGGCAGCGGTGGTCCAACAGGGACGCACTCGATGCTCTTTCTTTCTAGGCACTACTAGCTGTGAAATCGGTAACCTATTGACACATACATTATTTTCCCAGCTGCACCCATACTCAAGGGCTTAAGCAGCAAGATTCCCTAATAATATCTGGCCCCAAATCAGAATGCATACGCACCTCCTGCACCCAGAGCCAAAAACCTCAGAAGAAACCTGGCACTGTGCAAAAGGTCTCCTTTTTTAGCATTGGCTGTCGCCTTGGCAGTTTTTTTTTTTTTTAAATGAGGGGAGCTTAATCCAAATGAAATCTTTTAGGAGATTCTTGATAAGGAAGCCACAGAAGGGGGAAGTGAGGTGGGGGAGAGGGGAGCGCTGCAAAGTGAAGGAACACTGTGACAGGTTAGGCTATTCAGAAAGAGCTATTTTCTCCCAAATGCTGTAATTGCCTGGAGTGTGTGATCTTTTTGAAGGTCATTAGAGGCACAATGCTGTCTGGGTCCTCCCAGAAAGTTTCTACGTTGATGAGTTCTTGATGCTTATTTCCTAAAAGTCTCTTTGAGTCCCTAAAAAAATGGGGAGCATTTAAATTTTAAAAGAGGAATTGGATGCATAACCTACTGAATGTAACTTGGCAAGATGAGAGGAAATAGCAAGGTAATATGAAAATGGCACTGACCTTCTTGGGTCCTGCTGTATGTCCAACGTTAGAAAAATGGATGCAAGATCAGCGTATCCCCTCTGAAAAATGTGGCTATTCAGAGATACGCCATCTATCATTGTCTTCACAACCACTCATGCTTTTGACTCAGACATGACCACATATATCATTTAAGTCCACAGGGACACCTCAGAGCCCTTGGGGCATTTATAGGATGGGAAAGTTTAAAAAAAAATAAAAACTCTCCTTGTCTGTAAGGATTCAGCTGTCTAAAGGAACATCTACAAAGACCTAGGGAAGTGAAGAATTAGAACTGAATAATTTTACAATTCCTGTGATCAAATGTATAGCTAGCGATGACAGGGTTTTGAATCAAAGAAGAAGGAAAAAATCAAAGTTTTCCCCAAATACAATGAGATGGGGCTGCTCTCCTTTGGATCAAAGATTCTTTTTGTCCTCATCAAATTTGCAGAACTGAGCTCCAGATCCAATGTGGCAGTTACCTTCTCAGGCCATAAATGGTGTTTGTCAAAACTTTCCCTGCAATTGGGATGCCTTCCACAACCCTAGGTCAGAGGCTCCCTGTTTACTTAGATGTAATACTGTCAACAGGTTCTGTAGGCCACAGCAGTCTCTTAAAAAAAAAAAAAAAAAAGATGTGGGTCAATTTTGCAAGCTCAAACACCTTTTGTTTTTGTGGAAGGTACCAAATGAATTTGTCCTCACTCATTGCCTCGAGCAAAGGAAGCAACTGCTCATTGATGCCATAATTTGTAAGATACTGAAGGTACAGGTTATTTCTGTAAACCCACCTGCCCTCCAGCTTTTGTCTTCCATCAGGTCACACAGATTTTGCATTCACACAGCTTCTGGAGCAGTGTTTCTCAAACGTTCATGGGCATGCGAATAATCATAGGGGGACCTTGTTAAAATGTAGACTCTGATTCAGGGGGTCTGGGGTGGAATCTGAGATGCTGCATTTCTAACAAGCTTCCAGGTAATGCTGAGGGTTCTGGCCCATGGCCCACACCTTAGGAGCGAGGGTCTAGAGGGCTTTTACTTAGCTGATTGGAGCTGCATGGTGGCTGAGCCCTCAAGCTCTGAACATCAGACTGCCTGGGTTTGCACCCAGCCTCCCACACTTTACTCTTTCTTACACAACTCGTGTTTCAGTTTCCTTATTTGGAGAAAGGTACTCAAAACAGTAGAAAAAAATATAGTTGTTCTGAGGATGAAATGAGGCAATACACATCAAGTCCTCAGCTCAGTGCCTGACACACGATAAGCATTTTAGCTGCTGCTGCTCAGTGATCGCCCCCGTGCTACTCTCCTGGGGTCCACCTCCTTCCCAGCCACACGGAACCCAGAAGAATCCTCAACGAAGTGGAGAAAAGTGAGACTGCAGGTTTCTGACCCTCACAACTCAACCCACCAGCCTAGGCATTCTGAAGAGGCAAGGTCCTGCCAGCTCATTATATTATCATAGCTTCAGAGGTGCTGTGTGCATGCAGGTATGTTTCAAAAACGAATCTATATGGTTTCATGGGGAGAAAAAGCATGGGTTTTGGAGCTCGGCTGCCCAGGGTGCAAATTAACCTCCAAGAGCTTCTGTTTCCTCCCCTGTAAAATGCGGATAATAAAGCCTATGATGAAAGGGTGCTGGGAGGATCAGGTTAATGGATTCAAAGTGCCTGCCCCGTTTGCAGTTGGCACTCAATAAATGGAGGCTCTTGGTAAGCTCACTGTCACAAAACCCCATCCTCCCAATGGCAGAGAAGGAAACAATGTAACTGGCAACTTAGCCTGGATAAATGTCTGCTCCTTGTGGACAAGTCAGCTGACAAGGATGACAAATGGAAGCAGGACTGCTCAGTGCCTGGGTGGAGAGCTTTCCCTTTGCCTTGGATACACAGTCTTTTTCATGTGGTCCAGATGCAACCAGGCGGGGGAGATGCAAGAAAGACAAAGCTGCAATTGCTTTTCTAGAGAGCTATTCATTCATTCACTCATTCATACCTAATATTGATAAGTTAGCCCATGTATCGAATGTCCATCACATGGAGAAGACAGACAGCAACCATGTAAATAAACAAAGACTTAATTAAAGTTGCCGTAGAGGCAGTGAAGAAGGGGCTCCCATGGGAAAGGTTAATGAGGCCATTGGCAAAGACCTCTCTAAGTAAATGGACTTAAAGTTGCATCTCGAAGCAAACGAAAGAGACAACTAAGTGCAAAGTGGTAGAAAGAGCATTGCAGGCACAGGGAACAGTGAGTGCAAAGGCCATGAGGTTGAAAAGAGCAAGGAGGAGGATGGCAGGAAACAAAGCAGAAACAGCAGGAAGCAGCCAAATCATACAGCGCCTTGTAGGCCACAGTGAGGACACTGAATTTTATTCTAAATACCACAGATGCCACAGGAGAAAGTCACACATCTATCCGACAAATGGGTTGTACACGGCGGGAGTCAAGTCCCCCAGTGGCCTGAGACATGGGGTCAGGATTGACTTCTAAAGGTTGTCCAATAGGAGAAGCCACAGCCTGGGGCATCACAGTGCAACAGACTCAGGGAGCAGCACCCAAGTGAGCACACTGCTCAGCCTCCTGTCCCTCTGCCATGGGAAATCCCTCCAACAGTTGCCCAACCAGCCTTCCCCACTTCCACAAATCCACAACATGGCAGGGAGCGCCCAAGGCTCTCCCCCAATGCTTAGAAAGCCGAGAGCAAGGAAAGGAAGACCCCGCAACATGCACGGCCAGCAGGACAGAGACCTCCCCACATCTCTTGGCCCCTGAGGCCCACAGGGAGGTGGGTACCTCGCCCATGTGACTGCAATGACAAGGACAGGGAGGGAACCTTCTGCCTTGGCCAAGAAACTCAAGCATCCCATGGGGACTGGTAGCTAAGGGAAGAAACTGGGGTGGGAGGATGCTCAAGGGCCTAGCCCTGCGGTTGGCTCACAAGAGCACAGCCAGCCCTGGGCTGTGTCAAAACAGAAGGTGGTCTACACACCCACTCCACAGGGGCTATGGCTGGGGGACAAAGTGAAGACTAGGAAGGGGGACACCCCAGACCACTCATCCCCCACTTCCCACCAAAGGTAGAGAGGTTCTGAGAAAGCCCCTTCAATTACACCATCTTCTTTTGCTGAATTACTTGTTAGTTCATTTTTCCTAATTATTAAAATAATAAAGCACACCCTCAATGACACTTGTAGGTTAGCTGATTGATTTCATTATTTTATTTTGAATATATTTTATCATTAGCAGGGTTTAACCTTTTCTGGAGAGAGGGGTTCATTGGCCTTTATTCTATAACCACTTGCCGCTTTCCTTTTTCATTATTCTTTACCATGTTTGTCTTTTTCTTCATTATTAATAGTCTTTGTGTGTTAAAGGGATTAACGCTTTGGCGAGTATTGCCAATTATTTATCATCCAGTGTGTTGGTTTCTGTTAATTTCCTCTACAGTGTTCTTTGAAGTCCCTAAATGCACCACACAAGCAGCCATCTGATTCTGGCAAAAATATTCCCTGACTTTGATATATAGTTTCTAGAACCTTCATGAGTCACCTGCTCAGATGCCTAGAATATCTCAGAAATCCTGCATTTTTGTAAACCATGCCATTCAGCCTACACCATGAATCTCCTTTGTTCTGCAGAGTCAATAACCAGATGTGGGGAGCTTCCGAGACACAAGGAGAAGATCTGATGCTGCATCAACAGAGGATAAGCTCATGATGTCTGGGAGATGCCCTCGGCCAGTGAAAGCAAAAGCTCATACCTGTCACCCCACTTAACTCCTTCACACATCTCCACTTTTTTTTCATCTGAAAGGATTCTTGACAGCAACGGGTGCCAAGCGTCCCTCACATAAACTCAATTCCCTTGGGTTCGAGACCCAGTGGCATCCGTACAAGAAGGGGGGTACTTTGTAGATATTAATTGACTCTATGCTCAACACACACCTCCTGTGGCTGTGGCACCGAACAAGACTGGTGCTCTTCACACCTATCAAGTGTTTTACACACAAGCTTCCTCCACCTACACCCAGCCTCCCCACTCCCAAATCCCACCCTGTTCGGCCAACTTCTAATCACCTTTCCAGTCTCAGCTTAACCAGCAGCACCTCTGGGAAATGTTAGAACCAAGAAACCTGTAAGCCACATGGCTGTCTGCAAAAAAAAAAAAAAGGCATCCTTACCTGGGGTATCAGGTTTAGCTCTACTTTTAAAAGATATTTATTGGGAAGGAAGTGCTTACTTCAATCACCCATCCAGAGAGGGTGGCAAAGCCACCATTGCGGATGCTCCATTCATAAAACCAGCCTTAGAGTGCAGAATGCTCCTCTGCCCTCACACCACACTGGGACCAAGCAAGCAGCACCATCCAGGCAAGAGGATGAATCATGAGTGCCTGCTTGCCGCGCCCCCTCTCCCCAACAGATGACTGGGCAAAAAATAGAAGAGAATCCCTCCTTTATAATTATCTTTCCATGCTAAATGTCTCTAAAAAGCACCATGTGTCAAGTTAGTCTGCTAAGACACAGATACATAACAGATGCAAAGGCCCATGAGGTAGCTGAGAAGTTAAAAAAATTTTTATTCCACAAGAGGCAGGAAAAGTTTCTTGGGAGCACAAGATGATCAAGGGTAGCCCAATGCAGCTGGAGCAGTGTGGAAAGTCTGGCTTCCAGCTAATGAAATAGCATTTCCTGGCATGGCAGGGTGTGTTGGGGTTTTTGTGGTTTTTTTTGGCATGGTAGTTTTAAAAGCATATATAAATGAATGGGTATATGTGCATACGTGTGTTTGTATGTAAATGTTCATATGTGGCTGTACAGGGTTGAACAGTGTCATCCCCCCAGAAAATCACATCCACTGGAACCTCAGAATGTGACCTCATTTGAAAATAGATCTTTGCCAATGTAGTCAAGTTAAGATGAGGTCATCCTGGGTTGGGATGGGCCCTAATCTAATTACTGTTGTCTTTATAGGAAAAAGGAGAGGGAAATTGAAACACAGAGATAAGAGGAGATGCAGGGACAAAGCCAGGTGACAAAGGACATAGAGATTGGAAGGATGTGTCTACAAACCAAATGACTCCAAGGATTGCCAGGACCCAGCAAGAGCTAGAAAGCATCAAGGAAGGACTCTTCCTTGGAGCCTTGGGAGGGAGCATGGCCTTACCAACACCAGCACTGTGGACTTCCCGCCTCCAGAGCTACAATGGATTTCTGTTGTTTTAAGCCGCCTGGTGTGTGGTAGTTTGTTACAGCAGCCACAGGAAACTCATACGCATGGGAGATCTAGGGGAGGAAACTCCCAGGCCAGGGGACAGCAAGAGCAAAGGTCCTGAAGTGGGCACTGGGCATATTCCAGCGAGAGGAAGAAGGGACTGAGGGCAAGGAGGACAAGAGCTGGTCTGGATGGTGAGCTGGATTTGATGTCAGGTATTTGCCCAACCAAGGAATTGATTTTAATCCTAGGTAAATGGAATGCTGTAGGATGATTTTAATAATACTAATGTGATTAGATTTATGGTTTGATTTGTGTTGAGTCTCTCTGCTTCCTCATCACTCTGGCCACTAGGTCCAGCGCCGATTGTAGGATGTCAAGGCTGGAAGCAGAGAGACAGTCTAGACACTGCCGCTGTCATTGACAGGGGCCTGTGTAAGGAGTCGCAGTGAGGGTAGAGATAAGTAGGCAGGTTCTGGGTATGTTCTAAAAGGAGAGCTACAGCACAGGCTGATGGATTGGATATGGTGGGTAAGAAGAAGAGAGAAATCAAAGATGGCTCCTAGAAGGCCTGATATTCTCACAAGCAGGGGGGACAACCAAATTAATAGCTGAGCCCTCAGTCTGGGGGGTTGTTCATATGAAACTTAACCCTGCAAAGGATAGACTAAGCCTACTTAAAATTAGGCCTAAGAGTTACCCCCAAAGAACCTCTTTTGTTGCTCAGATGTGGCCTCTCTCTCTCAGCCAACACAGCAAGCAAATTCACTGCCCTCCCCCCTCTCTACGTGGGACATGACTCCCAGGGGTGTGGACCTTCCTGGCAACATGGGACAGAAATCCTAGAATAAGCTGAGACTCAGCATCAAGGGATTGAGAAAACCTTCTTGACCTAAAGGGGGAAGAGAGAAATGAGACAAAATAAAGTGTCAATGGCTGAAAGATTCCAAACAGTGTCGAGAGGTTATCCTGGAGGTTATTCTTACACATTATATAGGTATCCCCTTTTTAGATTAAAGTATATTAGAGAGGCTGGAGGGAACTGCCTGAAACTGTAGAGCTGTGTTCCAGTAGCCATGTTTCTTTAAGATGATTGCATAATGATATAGCTTTTTCACAATCACATTCTGTGTGTGATTGTGAAAACCTTGTTCTGATGCTCCTTTTGTCTATGGTGTGGACAGATAAGCAAAAGATATGGATTAAAAATAAATAAATAATAGGGGGAACAAATGTTAAAATAAATTGGGTAGAGGGAAATACTAGTGGTCAATGAGAGGAAGGGGTAAGGGGTATGGTATGTATAAGTTTCTTCTTTTTTCTTTTTATTTCTTTTTCTGGAGTGATGTAAATGTTCTACAAAATGATCATGGTGATTAATACACAACCATGTGATGATATTGTGAGCCATTGATTGTACACCAAGAATGGAATGTTCATATGTTAAGAATGTTTGTGTTTGTATGTTGTTTGGTTTTATCAATAAGAATTAAAAAAAAGAAGAAGAAGATGACTCCTAGGTTTGTAGTTTGAATGGCTAAATGGAAAGTGGGATAATTTACTCAAATGGGAAAATCAGGGGTGGCATCAGTTTGGGGACACACTAAAGATGAAACTCAGAAAAGCCAAGAGACATGGTCAAGGTCACAGAGCCAGTAAATGATGGAGGCAGAGTTTGAATGCTGGTTCCTGGCACAGTGGGGCAGGGTTCAGATGGCAAAGCAAGCTAAATTACCAAGCCAGTTTCAAGGAGGAGTTGATGGAAAAATCAGATCAGTAACCCAGGCAAATTCAAGGCATGCCACAATGCTGATCTATTTTCAGCACCCACTCTTGTGAAGGCTACTTGTAGAATCATGAAATTAATAGAATTTTTGAGTTGAGCAGATCCTGAGATTCAAAAGGGCACCTGTGTCTTTGCAAACATGATTCCCAGAACATCCCCTGAGTAGGCAGATGGGTCAGGCTGCTGAGTAGACGCTGCTTTGAATGGAACTCCACACAAAGACCAAGGTTCCAAGTCATCCTCTGCACTTCCTCCCTGCTGTCAAAAGGAACAGGGCATTATATAAACCTGAAACGCCAAAAGGAGGAATTTCTATATTTAACTCCCTTCCCAGCATCCAAACATCACATGACAGAATGTTGAGGATCCAGTTCAACAATATTGAGGAACAAGGATAGAACCCAAGGGACTCTCTCACCTGCTCCTTTCTCCTCCAACTTCCTGTCTCCAGCCACCCACTGTCTTATCTTCACGAAGGAAGTCCCAGAGCAGTGTGGCTCAGGGAAACTTAACAGCTGGGGGTGTCAAACAGATTATGCTAATATGGATGCTATTAACGCAGGCACAGCTACGATGGAGCAGGAACTCAGAGCCAGTCGCAGCCTCTTCCCCTCCCTCTGCCTTCCTGAGAAGTGTGGGGAATGAAGGCATAAAAAGAGAGGAGCCAGTTCTATAAAAACCAGTACCCTAAAAGGTTTGGGAGACAAATGAAACTTTAGCTACTGCATCTCCACAGCTGGAGCCTCTAGAGAAAGCCACAAAAAAATAAAATAAAGAAAAAGTCAAGGCACATCTGCCAGACTAAGTCCTTGGAGGGATGGAAGAAAAGGCGGGAGCTGATCAAGAAGGAATGGGGTGAGGTTCCCAAGCATACATATTGACCAGCTTGCATGCTGTGGGTGATCAATAAATATTAAACCCCAAGGCTGATGGAGAACAGGTTTTAATGAGGCCCAGAACAGCATAGGGAGTTGGCTGCCATTGTGAAGGGCCACAGAGATGCTAAACAACCAGCCTCAACCCTACAGATACCGTGTCCATGCCTCTCCCAGGGGGTGTTTGCAGTTGCACAAGGGAATGCGAACCAACCCAGAGGAAATTCATCGTGAAGTAGGAAGCTGCAGGTTCCCTCGCTGGCATGTCTCAGCCCTACCATTCCAGTCTCATCTCTCCGTTCTATCAGTTAAAAATAAAAATTCCTATGACCTCAGTAAATGAGAGAGACCTACCACAGTCCACCCTCTAGCCCTGAAAGACTGACATCTATATCACATGCAAAATACACTCACTCTATTCCCAAAAGTTTGCACCCATTGCAGCATCAAAGTTCAAAATCTCATCCAAATTTCATTTGCTTGGAAGCCTAAAAACTCAATATCTAAATCACCTAAGTCAAATATGTGTGAGACAAAGGGGTCTCTACCCTCAGGGATTTCCAGGCTACTGGGGGAGGCATCAAGCATGCTGACAAAACTGGAGTAGGAAAGTACGAAAAGTTATAAACCCACAGAGGAAGAGGATTCATGCCAGCCAAGAAGGCCACGGAAGACTTTAGAACAGAGAGATGAAGGATGAGAAGGGATTAGCCAGTTCAAAAGACAGGAAAGAGTGCTCCATATGGAGAACCCAGACTATGCAATATAGCCCAGAGGACCTGCTCCTCTCTTTGCCTATAATACATTTGTCCTCCTTCCCCACCATGAATCCTGTGCTGTTTCTCCCCCAAATCATGATGCTTTTTTCCCCAAATCTTGATCAGGAAGAATAATATGAGATTGTTATTAGTATGGTCTTATTATTATTATAGTTATCATTATTACATTACTTACCAGCACTTACTTTGTGCCAGGCACTTTGCTAAACATTTTACTCACATGATTCTTTTATAAGCCCCACGACTCCATAAGAAAGCTCCACTATAATCCCTATCTCACAGGTAAGGAATCTAAGGCCCAGAGAGGAAAAATAACTTGTCCAAAGTCACACAACCAGTGCAAGTGGCAAAGCTGGATTTGAGCACTGGCAATATAACTCCAGTGCCTTTGTACTTACACATTAGCTCTCCACTAATTAACCATACAAGTCATGAGTAAAGCCACACATGGAGCCATATCTTCACAGCTTTGCTATCTACTCATTTGTATGCTTCATGTCCCTTGGCATTTACTGTACAAGGGCTAGTTCATAGATGCTGGAATCAGTTGGACAAAGGGGTGAGCCCCAGGCTACCACCTGCTATCTCTATTATCTTAGGTAAGTGACCTGAAATTTCAATATCTCATTTTCCATAAGTGAAACATTAGTGATAATTATCCCTATATCCTAAAAGATCATTGTAAGAACTAAACAAGATGATGTGTCTAAAACGTACAGTAGAGGGTCCAGCACTCATCAAACTAATACAGCTCACCAAGTTGTATTAGTTTCCCATAGCTGCCCTAAAAAATTTCCATAAACACAGTGGCTTAATACAGCACAAATTTATTATCTTGTAGTTCTAGAGGTCAGAAGTCTAAAATGGGTCAGCCAGGCTGTGTTCCTTCTGGAGGTTCTAGGGAAGAGATGTTCCCCTCCTTTTACAGCTTCTAGA
Organism: Myrmecophaga tridactyla; assembly: GCA_004026745.1. Classification (NCBI taxonomy): domain Eukaryota; kingdom Metazoa; phylum Chordata; class Mammalia; order Pilosa; family Myrmecophagidae; genus Myrmecophaga; species Myrmecophaga tridactyla. The sequence goes on along the minus strand of PVIY010004885.1, from coordinate 75,280 downwards.
GGCCACACACATGCCTTGGATCACGGCCGTCACTGCCAGCTTGCCTTTAGCCGTCTTGTCTCCTTCTCTGACTCCCCTGCCTTCCAGTGATTACACTGAGCCCACAGGGCAGAACCGATCCCATTGTCAAGGTCCCTTTGCCATGAAAGGTAATATACTCACAGGTTTCAGAGAGTGGGAGGTGGACACCTTTGAAGGGGGTACATCATTCTGCCTACCCCAGTCTATACTTTGAACCCCAAAGATTCACATCTTCCACTCATGCAAAATATGCTCATCCCTCTAAAAGTCCCAACCTATTAGAGCATGAACTTAAAGTCTAAAATCCCATCTGAACCCCATTGGCAACCATGTCTCACCATTTCAATCATCTAAGTCAGGTTTTTGGGTGGTCTTCAGTATGATCCATCCTGTGGCAAAATTCTTCTCTACCTTGTCTGCAATAAAACAAGTTATCTGGGGTACATGGGCGGCTCAGTAGTAGAATACTCGCCTTTCATGTGGGAGACCCGGGTTTGATTCCCGGACCATGCACCACCACCCCCACAAAAAAATGCAATGGTTGTGGGCATAAGCTACCACATACAGACATTCCCAAACAAAAACAGAAATATTGGAAGGAAATAAGAAATCACTGGTCTCAAGCAATTTTGAAATCCAGCTAGGTGAGCAACCTTTAGGTTTCAAGGCCTGGAATAATCTTCAGTGACTTGTGGCTGTGCCCTCTGGATTCAGAGTTCCACCATCAGAGTTATCCTTCCCTTTTCAAATAAAGGGTAGCATGTGTTTGCAGCTGAATAGTTTTATCATCCTGTTTCCTGCCCATGTGTAATTTTGGGAGTCTGTCAGTCTCTTTCCATCTCATTCTCCCTCTGTCCCTTTCGGTTCAAGCTGGCCATGTTTCTGCTGATTGAAAGTTCCCAAGAACTTTGTGGGTCTCCCATGTATGTCAGTGGGATTCCTGCCATTAGACAAGAGGCTCTCCACAAATCTTTCCTGGATAAACCTATTTCTTGTCCTAGGTTCTGATTAGATGGCTGAGGGGATCCATGAATCCCCTACCTAATCTCTTCAAAGAATTCTCTGTGTGATTAAATACTCTGACCATCTGTTCCTTCCAAGTCACAGGCCAAAGGCTATCTAGCCACACCCTTGGCTTCATCTCCGAAGTGCCCTTTCCTGACATTGAAAGACACTATCTTGACATTTAGCACCTTTGCAATCTGGATAGGCTGAGAATTTCTTAAGTCATCAAGTCCTGGTTCCTTTTTGCTTAATAGTTCTTCCCTCAACCTACCTCTTTCCTCTCACATTTCATTAAGCAGTAAGGCAAAATCAGACTACACTTTCAACAATTTGCTTGGAAATCTTGGAGAAGTAACCAAGCTCTCACGTTAAAAAGTTCTGCTTTCCACTTATGTATAGGACACAATTCACATAGACTCTTTGTCACTGTAGAACAAGGACCCCCTTTCCTCTATTTTCCACTAATGCATTCTTCATTTCTGTCGGAGCACTCGCTGGAAATGTTGTTAATGTCCATTTTTCTGCCAACAATCTGTCCGTGATGAACTTAAATATTCTCTAGGACGAAATGTCTCATCTGCCATACCCCTCACTTCCTTCTGAGCCCTCACCTTCTGTTCATGACAGCCAAGACCTTTTCTATCACACACACACACATACACCCCCCAAATTCTTCCAACCTCTACCCAATTCTCAATTCTGAAGTCATTTTCACATTTTACATATTTGGTACAGAATTTGGTACAAAATTCCATACCCAAATCTGTATGCCTCAGCATTCAATCAGAGAAATAGAAACTGTAGGATACTATATATTATAGAATTCTATATAATATATTAAGAGATTTATTACAAGGAGTTGATTTACACAATTGTGGAGACTGGCTAGGCAAGTTCAAAATCCATAGGGTAGGCTGTCAGGTAGAGCATTCTGGAACACCCAAGCATGAATTGAAGCTTCTATCCATAGGCAGAATTTGTTCATCAGGGAAGCCTCAGCTGTGCTCTTAAGGTCTTTCAACTGATGGAATCAGACCCACCAAGACTCTCAATGATAATTTCTCTTGCTTAAAGTCAAATTATTATGAATTTTAATCACATCTACAAAAACAGCAAGAAACACATCCCTGAAGCAGCATGATTAGTGATTGATTGACTCCCTGCAGACTGTAACCCAGGCAATTTGACATGAAAGCTGACCATCACACAGACGCTTAGCTCATCAGGCTACATTCCTAACACCTAAGGCAGCTGCTCATCAATTTCTCCATCCCTTCCCCTATGACCCAGGTCCACAGGAATGAGATACAAGTTGAATGAGCATGTTTACAAACAGGGGGCCTTATCCTTTCACCACTCTACTGGAGCACTGACTCCCCCTTGTCCTGCTGCCCCGCTGTCCACCCCATTGATTCTAAAGGTCCCCCGTTGACCTTTCCTCCCAGCAAATCCATTATCTCAGACTTCGGCAAAGCCAGTGTTACAAATATCGAAGGGTTATAACTCACCGCACAGACACTAATCCCACCTCTTCAGCAGATGAGAGCTGAAACAGCTACAAAACCAAGAGTAATTATCTCTCCAGCCCACAACTGGGAATGTAAGCTTAAAGATCAACAGGAACTTCAAGAATGAGGCTCATATGCAACCAGGCTCCTCTTCCAAGAAAGTCTAAATTAGGTAGCCCAGAATGACCAATTTTTGATACAAGAGGCACTTGACTAATCGTACTCACTTGTAGAACTGTCAACCATGACGTTAGACAAGGACTGTGGGTTAAAAATCCTGACTAATAATGAATACACTGCCTCTTTAAAAAAAAGAAACTATTGCAATATTTTATTTCGCACACTTTAGATGACCTTTTCCTTCACATTTTTCTTCATAATTTTGGGTGAACTTATCTGTCAGTGTAAATGTCTTGAAAGAATGAATTCATTCTACCTTCAAAGTGATGGGTGCTTTTAGAGGGTACTTAAACTTGTGCCAGGCAATTGTGTTAAAAATGTTTTATACACAATATTTTATGTGGTTGTTATTTTAATCTTAGGTTGGGTTCTCCCAGCAGTAAACTCAGAGAGGAAGATTTGATTTTCCAGTAGTTTACTTGAGAGATGATCCCAGGAAGGGGAAAGGAGAAGTGAGATAAGAAAGGAAATGGTTTAGTCTAAGCAAGCATCACTGTGAAAAATGGACCTTAATATCAGAGGAACCTCTGGGATCAGCACAAAACATCTACATCAGTTGTCCTACATAAAAGGCAAGGGATTGGAGTAGTTATCCACAAATCCTATCTATCATTGGATGTTTCTGGCACCTTCACTCACCCTGCAGGTGGGTTTAACCTGCTTTCAAGACAGGAAAGAGCCCACAGGTAGAGCATCAGAGGTGCTCCTAGCTGAGCAGTGTTTGGCACACAGAGGTGAGAACTGGGGGATATGGACAGGTGCTGGAAGCACCCGCCACACAGACCTAATTAGTAGGTGGAAATACCGCCATTTTGGAAGGGAAAAACACTGAGGCTCAAAAAAAGATAAAATAACTTGTTCAAATGACAGGGCTGGATTAAAACCTGGTCTGTCTGACTCCAAAGTCACACTCTTATCCATCACGCATGCTGACATACAGGTGATTTCTTGGGGTTCTGACCGCTGTAATCTGTGCTCAAGCTGTATTATTAAAACCTAACACTTTTACTTGCCTCCAGCCCTTCCCATGCACCATGACCAATTTCATCTATAGTTTAGTTTTAGTTTTCCCTGAGCTGCTTTGACACAACCCATACAACAGGTTGGCTTAAGCAGCAGGAATGTTTTGGCTCACAGTTTCAGAGGCTAGAAGGTTTGTTTCTTCCCAGGGTTGGCACCATTCTCGCTGATCAACAATCTTTGGGTTCCTTGGCCTTCCTGATACATGGTGATGTCCTCTCCTTTCTCTTCCTGGTTCCCACTGATTTCCTGCTTCTGCCTCCTCCCCATGGTTATCTCTCACTCTCTCTAAATTTCCTCTGCTTATAAAGGTCTCCAGTAATCAGACTAAGGTCCACCCTCATTCAATTGGGCCACATCCTAATTAAAACATCTTCAAGATTTCCCATTTACCATGGGCTCACAACATAGGAACGCGAGTTTTTTTTTGGGTGGGGAGGAGTTCACATTTCAAACTACCACAGGCCCCCCCGTTTATAAATCTTTTGATTTGTTAATTTTTTTCCAGATTCCGAATTTCCAATGAACCATCTGATTTTTTAAAGGCTCCTGCATGAGCAGAACAAACACATCTGCAGGTGACCATTTGTGAGTGACCACCAGGGACCAGCAGATAAGAAACAGCATCCATGGTTAGGGTGATTATTTCAGAAGGAATGGTAGAACTCAAACTCTGGTCAACGATGAGGCTGTCTCAGCTGGCCAAAACAGCAAGTTTCTTTGCTTTGGGCTGGAACAATGTTATTCTGTATTTTTATACCACCAACAGGACTGTATCTCAGCCCTGCTGATCAGACATTCCTGAATGGCAATTACATGTGGTTAATTCGTTGTTTTTTAATGAAATGGATGAGTACCTAATGAAAGTCTTTTGTTTTGCTAAAAAACAACTTTAGTACACCAAGAGGGATAATAGGCAAGTTAATAAAGCATCCTTGGTGGAAAAAAAGGTAGGAATTTCTAAATGATTGAAGTCCCCTATTTCACAGATCTGGAAACTGTATCTCAAAAAGAGAAGTGATAAGGGTGCATGGGTGGTTCAGTGATAGAATGCTCGCCTTCCATGTGGGAGACTGGGGTTCAATTCCCAGACCATGCACCCCAAAAAAGGGAAGCGATATCCACAGGTTCACCCAAAGAGTTAGAGACAGCACCAAGACTCGAATGCAAGTTCTTCCTGGCTCCTGATTTAGTGAATTTTTCTATTATAACTCAAATAGGTATCCTTTGGGAGGAAGAAGATCTATAGTTTTCTCCAGAAAATACTCTGTCTGTAGTACATTTGGGGAACCAAGTCTCTCCACCTCTCATTCCATTAGCTCAAGTGGGGCCAACCCCAGAGCATCTCCAACTCATGGGACCAGCCTGGCCATGCAGTGTATTCTATCCCGTGGCCACAGTGATTGGCCAGGCTGTGGGCACATGACCCAGAGGAGTCCAATCAGAGTTAGCCTTCATCTTTTGACGGAGCTACCAGGAAAGAGGCTTTGCACTTTATTTCCACTGAGTCACTCATGATGGTTGAAAGAAGGTCTAGAGTTTCTAGTGGCCATCTTGCAACCCTAAGGGTAGGGGTGTGGAAATATTCCCTGAGAATGAAATTTACATAAAGAAGAACTAAGCTGAGAAATGGGAGACCCATTCCCAGTGACACCTGGATCTAGCCAGGCTTGAAGACAATGGTTGGTATTTTTGGTTACATGAACCACCTTGTCTGACTTTGTACAGCTGCCATCCATTAATAATAATAACCGCAATACTGGACTTTTTTGTACTGAGGCTTAGACTTTGCAAGTAATTTTCACTTACATTATCTTGTGTCATTCTCAACAAAGCACCTCTATAAGGTAAATGGGCCAAGGGTTATTTCCCACATTTTACAGATGAGATGCCAGGGCTCAAAGGGGAGAGAGGCCTTGCCCAAGGTCACACGGCTTGGCGAAGGTCACACAGCTATCCAACCACAGGGCAGCAACCATAAATTTGCTCTTATGACTCCAGTTGATAGCTCTTTTCATCACAGCATTCTGCTGAGTCTAGCTTAGTGGAAATGTACCAAATCCACCTTCTCTCCTTCTCTGCCTCAAACCAAAAAGAATTGTCCATCTCTCCTTTAACGCTCAACAGAGATGTGTTTGCTGGGGCTGGTTCCACATCGAAACTTCATTCTAAAATTCTTCCAACCTACTTCTTCTGAGTTTTGGGAAAGTAAAAGCGTACATCCCAAAATGCCCACTCCTTGCATTCCAGGGTGTGCAAGGACACAAGCCCACAAGAAAATCACTGGAAGAGTTACTGAGTCACAAAGAAACGAGTATAAAGCAAGGACGTTATGTAAGTACCACAAAGGAGACAGAACCCACGGTCAGTCAGCTGGAACAAGTGGAGTTTCACTGCTTCAGTTTATGAAAGGGATTAAATTTTTAAAACAAATAAATAGAAAGAACCATGGGCCTAGTGAAGACAAGAGCCCTGACTTAGCTCAAGTTAGACCAACCTAGGCATCCAATCTCCCTCCTAAGACCCCATGTTTCCCTCAACTCCTCATCTCCCTCTTACTATGATCTTTCTCAATCGTACTCCCATGTAAAATTCTCGGGCCCCGTCCCTTTTCCAATTAGGTACTTAATACATCCTTGTGCCACCACATAATAATTTACACAGAACACTTAATTAGCTTCTTAGATAAAAATAACATGCAATTTGTTTGGTAATTATATGTTTCCACAACTGCTGAAAGCAACTCATTATAGGAATTTGGTACACTTAGGATAGATTACCTTAATTCTATTTTCTGTTTATTCAATTATATCTGTAGGTCTTAATTGCATTGTAAATTGTGTAAGCTGGAGAAGGTAACTGTTCAGCCGCTGTGCCTTCCGATTTCATGGTTGGTTTGCAGGTCCCTGGTGTTAGCTCCAGGCACTGACTGGCTCGGTCGGCGTGGTGAAAAGGAGGACACCTTTCTCACTGAGCAAGGAGGAAAGTCAGCAAAACTCTCTGCAGACAGCCTCACCAATGTGATGCATTCCACGAGGCATGCTGGTGACACCCAAGATGATTTTCGATAGTAAACGGATACATCTGCCTTTAAAATGTTTAATAACCCTGTAGCATATGATGAAAAATATAAGTAACACATCCAAACGATAATTTCAAGCAAATCATTGCATGAAACAAGCTTAAGTAGGTATTTATGTTTAAAAACCTTGAGTCGAGTTATGAATCATTAATGACATCCAGGAATTATTGATTTTTAAATGTGATAAAATTATGCTTATGTTCAATAAATGGAGTCCTAATGTTTTAAGATACTTACTGAATATTTATAACAAAATAACACCATACATGGGATTTGTTTCTAAATGGTTGGTAGGGAGAGGGAGAATGGTGTTAGGGAGGAAAAGATATTGAGAGATTGGCTGTGAGCCGAAACTGGATGAGGAATATGGAGATTCATTACGGTTTCTCTCTACCCTTGTATGCTTGATAATTTCCATAATGAAAACTAATTTTAAAATTTAGTCAATTTAAAGGAAAAATGATTAAATGGCAATGATAGGTCAGGGGCTGGCATACTTTTCTGTAAAGGGCCAGATAGCAAAAAATTGAGGCTTTGCGAACCAGTGAATGTCACAACTTTTCCACTCTGCCATCGTACCATGAAAGCACCCTGGACAACTGGCAGTTGAGCAGGCCGGCCCAGTTCCAGTCAAACTTTATTTCAAAAAAAAGAACAAGAGGCCAACCAGAGCTTGCAGACCCTTGCTTGAGGTGGGCAAAAGATTGATATGGCAAAAATCGTGAAGGTAGGATGGATAAAGACTGAAAGACAGAGAACAGTAATCAATATTTTGGTGACTTTGAGACTCTTTCCTTAGGGTAATGAGTTCTTACTAATTTGGTCTTTACTGAGAGGCAATGACAGGCCAGGCCCTGGGCTAGAAGAGACATGGATAAAAAGAAGGCATGGAAAAGTGGGAGCAGGGAAGTGTGTCCACTCATTCATTCATTCATTCAGTGTTTTACAGAATGCCCAGTAGGAGGAAGGCATAGCAGCCTGCATCAGGAGTGGGTGAGGGGAGGCCGTTGGTGGATTCCTCACCACCTCCAGCTCCCTCTGAGGCCAGCTCACACACAGAGGGGAGGACAGGGTGAGAGTAAGGACTCCCCCACAGGGTGCAAATTGGTACTGCTATTTCAGAGTGAGGGTTATTAATATTGTTATTATTCTGACTCTGAAAGACCATTCACCTTTGAGTCTCTGGCTAGAAGGTAAAGGACAGGATTTGGGGAGGGAGCTTCAGGGGGTCTCTAGGCAGCACTAGCCCGAATAATAGAATCCACGGTTAATCATTGCCCTTGAGATAAAATGTTTCCCATCTCTGGTGTCCACTTGCTGTTGGAGACACAACAAAATGGCAACATTCCCAGTCTCCTGAAGGAAGCCTGAGGCAAGAGAACTCAAAACTGCATGAGAAGTACAGGTGTTAATTTTTTTGACTGCACAGCAACCACCACTATTAGCTGTGCCTTTTGGGGTGTCCTGGCCCCTGCCACCTGCCACCTGCATCTTAGCCTTTAGATGACCTTCCCTGGTCAACAGCTGAGATATGAGATGTAGCTGGATCCAGCAAGCTTTTTTAATTTTGAGAAGAGTGACCCAAAGTCTGGCCACAACTCCTGGTAGTTCCTACTCCCTGACCTTAAGAGTTGTCCTGGTCTTGCTCCCTTCAGCCTCTCAATTTTTTTAGCTCCCCGCCCCCTTTTTTTTGTCAACTTCAGCTGCCCGGAGGCTGGTGCATTAATGGAAGAATTGCTCCTGACAGGGCTGGGTAGGTGGGGAGGAGAATTCTAGAAAGAAGAAACAACTTGTAGCAAAGCACTGAGGCATGAAACAATAGAAAATGATGGGGCATGAAATCAAACCTTCCTTCAAGGTACAAACAAGATTCTCCCAAAACTCCGACATTCCCTAGGAACGCAGAAGTTGAGACGTTGCAGAGTCACTTTCCTAGGACTCCTACCTATAGGAAAAGGTGATATTTTCACTGAGATGAATGCTTGGCCAACAGCGCCAGATTTCATTTCCACATCTTTAAAATGATGCCAGGCTGGACAACTGAAAGTTTCCTTTCACCTTTATTATAATTACTATAATGGCCATTACCATCCTGTGTTTGCCTGGTAATCTCACCTTTTCACAGAACTTTCAAATCCATTAACTTAGAGGCTACACCAAGGCCTCTGAGACTAAGGTATGAAAGGATCTCCAGGTGGGAACGGCAAAGGTGTTAAAAAAACAGGTCCGCAATTAGCTGTACAAATAAAAAAATTTTCTTCCATGAACTAGAATAAATGTACGACCTATTGCAAGGAGTTAATAACAGAGTGGCATATGGAGAACAGTGCAGCTATTGCAAACTATGGACTATCGTTACCAGTAATATCATAATATTCTTTCATGTACCACACCACCGCTAAGGGTCGATGATAGGGAGGATAAGGTCTTCTTATTTTCTTATTTGGATTTTCTCTCTTTTTTTTTTGAGTAATGAAAATGTTCTAAAATTGATCACAGTGATGAATGCAGGACTATTTGACAATTGTGTGCGCCACTAACTGTATACTTTGGATGGACTGTATGGTGTGTGAAAACAAGTCAATAAAATTGCATTAGAAAAAACTCAAAGGGGCCATGCAATGGTGGCTCAGTGGCAGAATTCTTGCCTGCCATGCTGGAGACCCGGGTTCGATTTCCAGTGCCTGCCCATGTAAGAAAAAAAAAACCAAAAACTCAAAGTAGCCAAGACAGCCAGCCTCTGTCTGACCTCTTATGCTCCTCAATCAGATACTGTGGCTTTTTCCCAAAGCAGCTGCAGGTGGGACATTCATTCAAACCAGCAGGAAGATAATGCTGAACTCACAGCCTGGATCCTTCTGCTGACTTAGCACCATGGTCACAGAGATGCTCGACTCGTCGCTCATCCTAAGAAGCGCAGTGTCCTCATATGAGCCTGTCTCTGGGATCCTTCTTCTGGCAATGGCCACCAGGGAAGCCAGCACAACATGGACGGAGCAAGAGGGGGCCACAGGACTAAGTAAGCTGGCCCCTGGCTATGTTGAATAATAGAGAATTTGGTGATCTTTGTCCCCAGGTCCTGGAAGAAAACCTCAAAGTCTTTGGAATTTCCTGTGATAGGAGCATCTTTTGTTATTCATGGCAGATCCTGGGCCATACTGACAAAGTCTGCTAAGAAATGACCAGGGTTGGACTGGCCAATTGGAAGTCTCCAAATGGAAACTGGCCCACTAGAAAGGTCATCCAGGTGCCTAAGGGGTTGGGGTTCTGAGTCTCATCATATCAGCCTGACCTCTGGGGAGAGATGGGGAGGGGCTGGAGACGGGGAGGGGCTGGAGACTGAGCTCAACCATGTGGGTTTTGACTCAGTCCATCATGTCTGCATAGTGAAACCCCAATGAAACCCTGGGACATTAAAGCTCAAGTGAGCTTCTCTTATTGATGAAACATGTTGATGTGCTGGGGCGGCTGACACATCCTGACTTCACTGAAGAATACACAGGAGAATCGCGTGGGATGCTCTTAGGTTTCACTCTGTGCATCATTTCTTATCTGAATCCTTTTTTGCTACATAAAACTAATCAGAAGCGTAGTGCTGTCCTGAGTTCTGTGAGCCATTCTAGCAAATTAGCGAGCTTGAGAGGATAGCAGAAACCTCCAAATTTGCAGCCACTTGGTCAGAAGAGCAGGTGGCCCTGGAATTCCTGAACCTGTGGCTGATGCCTGAAGTGAGGGTAGTTTCGTGGGTCTGCTCGTAACTCTGGATACTTAAGAGTCAGAATAGGATTGCATCATAGTTGGTGTTGGAAATTAATGCAGTCTGGATGCTGTTGCCAGAGATTCAAGATACCTGGCAGATCCAGAACCTGGCTGGTGCCATCTGCATTTCCCAAATTAGCATCAAAGTCAAGAAGTGTTAGGGTTAAAATGCAAACACCCTATGCTCCAATCACAGTGATCTACGTACGGTTCCCCAGACTCAACCACGTACATGGCCCCCCACTGTGCTCTCCAGCCCAAGGTAATCGCTTATTTTTGTCAACAGTAACATTTAATATGGACATAATTATGATTAAACTTAGTGGATCCCACATGCCAGTCTTGTACTAGCTTTCACTCTTGAAATCCTCTCCATCTGTCAAAGTCTGTTCTTCTTCCACTATCACTCACCCTGAGCTGGATAAACTCTAGATTTGTCACCATTCTTGGCTTGGCATTCAGTTCACTCATCCTCTTGTTAAATAAATTTCACCTTCTTGGAAGGTAGTGAAGCCAGAACCTTCACCATAGCCATCCCTGAGAAGAAACATGGCCTGCCCTTCTCTCAGCCACGAGTGAATGAGTATTGGACGGGTTGACCATCCTCATTTGCTAGGCATGGTTCTAGGTGTTAGGAAGGCACCCAGTGAAGGGGACAGATGTGGCCTCTGCCCCCTCAGAGTTTAGCAGGGAATCCAGACAGTGATGAAATCATTTCAAGTGTGATAAACCCACCAGGTGTACATATGGATAAGTACTGGTTTTCCTTTTGATATGCATTTTATAAACATTCTTTAAAAAATATATATGCTTAGGGTGAATTTACATGTTTCTGATTTGTTTTCTTGTGCTAGAACAAAAGATCCTTGAGGAAGAAGCTCTCAGACAAAGGACAGGTCAAAGTAAATTATGGAGCAAAAGATAAATTCAGGATATGGACTCTAAGTCCTTTAATTAGGAGACCCTGATATCAAACAATTCTTGTTTGGCTAGTTAGACATATTCTGTTCCTGCAAATATGCACTCACCTATTCCTACCACTTTGGCAAATGGACTTGAAAAATTTCACTAATTGGGATCCAGAAAGTCCTGGGATTTAAGGTATTCATTCAACAAACATTTCCTGGTCACCTACTCCGTGCCAAGCCCCACGTTGAGCCTAGAGAATCAGGGTCTTTGCATGTTCTGCTCATTCCATGTGGAAAGCCCCTTCCCTAATATCCACATGGTTCCCTTCCTCTCTGCCTTAAGTTCTTTGGTCAAATGTCCTCCTATCAGAGGGGTTTCTGTGTACTCATTAATGCTGTCAACTCTTCCACGCTCCCCCTCCTTCCTGTCACCTTGTGTTTGATGAAGACATATGACTTGCTTCAGCCAAACAAATGTGAGTTGAAACCTTTACAAGCCAGTGCACAGCCTTGCTGCCCTCCTACCCCTTCATGACAATTGTCACATTCCTACAGTACAAGCCCTGTCCACCTGGGCCCCCAAGTGAAGCAACGTGAAGCAGAATTTCTAACCGACTCTTGGCAGATAATTCACATGAATGAGAAATAAACCTTCGTCATAAGCCACTAAGAATGCAGGTTGTTGTCTCTCCTACATAACCCAGCCTATCCTCACTGATGCAGCTTTCCTGGACACCCTATCCCAAAGGCCATCTCCTGTCATTCTCAGTCTCTTTAACCTCCTCTAGTTTTTATGTTAGCACTTGTGCTGGTTTGAAAGGATGTATGTCCCATAGAAAAGCCATGTTTTAATCTAAATCCCATTTTGTATAGGCAGAATAATCCCTATTCAATACTGTATGTTTGAATCTGTAATTAGATCATCTCCCTGGAGATGTGGTTTAATTAAGAGTGGTTGTTAAGCTGGATTAGGTGACGACATGTCTCCACCCATTCAGGTGGGTCTTGATAAGCTTCTGGAGTCCTATAAAAGAGGAAACATTTTGGAGAATGGAGATTCTGAGAGAGCAGAATGACATAGCCACGAGAAGCAGAGAGCCCACCAGCCAGCGACCTTTGGAGATGAAGAAGGAAAATGGCCGGGGAGCTTCATGAAAGGAAGCCAGGAGAAGAAGCTAGCAGATGATGCTGTGTTTGCCATGTGCCCCACCAGATGAGAGAGGAACCCTGACCATTTTGCCATGTGCCTTTCCAGATGAGAGAGAAACTCTTACTGTGCTCGCCATGTGCCCTTCCACTTGAGAGAGAAACTCTGAACTTCATGGGCCTTCTTGAACCAAGGTATCTTTCCCCAGATGCCTTAGATTGGACATTTCTATAGACTTGCTTTAATTGGGACATATTCTCAGCCTTAGAACTATAAACTAGCAACTTATTAAATTTCCCTTTTAAAAGCCATTCTGTTTCTGATATATTGCACTCTGGCAGCTAGCAAACTAGAACAGCACTTTTCACCACCAAACATTATATAGTCATCATAAGTTTATATGTTGTCCCCTCCCATTGGAAGTGAGCTCTGTGAGGTTAGAGATTTTGTCTCTTCCCCAGTATTCCCAACCCCTTGAACAATGCACCTGGACATAGAAATAGTTATGGAATGACTCAATGAGCATTAGAGAAATAAGTAAACATAGAGAAATAGATAAAGTACAGTTCCCGTCCTCAATGAGGACAACCAATGACATAAATCAACAAGTAAACTACTAGAATGCAGAAGCTACAAAAGCACAGGAAAGGTGCTTAATCCTGCAAGAGACATGGGGGAAGGCCCAAGGTTTCCCAGAGGTCATGATTTCTGCAATGAGCTTCACAGAAAATGAGAGAAGAAAAAGTAGCCATACAAGCAAGGATCTTAAAGTGTGAAAGAGCCAGGTGGATATAAGCAACTGGAGCAGCATTGCTTTCATCAAGCCAACAAGACAAAAAGGAGAGTTTTGTGATCAAATACACTTGAGACATATTAGTTTCAGCAGAGTTTATAAGATGCCTGTAGTGCAGGACTTCTCAGAGCCTTGAATGGGCTACTATTCATTGTAAATATCCAAGGGTTTCATGATATTCAGCATGTCCTACACTTATTTTGGCTTAAACTCTTTTCTAGAGAGAGCACCTCCCAGGGTAGTATTTCTCAGAACGTTTTTTGGGGAAATGCAGGACTAGAGTAAATTGAAAAGGAGAGAGAGAATTGAATTGCAACTGGAAAAGTCAGCAGGGATCACACATCAAGTAACAGGATTTGTGTGGCTGGGTTTTGACATTCTATCTAAAGAAAATGTAGTGCGAATGATGAGTTTACAGGAAGGAGAGGCTATATGACCATCTTCCATCACAGAAAATGGGTCCCTCACTGGTCTTTTATCAGCAACACTAATCAACATCTGATGGGTCAGGAGAAGTGGAAAGGCCCAAGATTGGCACTTAGGAAGCAGGTTGTCCTTCAGCAAGTCCCTGAACTTCTCTGGGTCTGGTCTCTCACATCCGCTTGATGGCTCAAGTTAAATACATCCATTCTATGGTCTCTGCTAAATCTTATGCTCAGTAAGGTGATGCTGAAACCATCAGTGATTATGAGGTTCAGTATAAAGGCCTAAGGAGCCAGCCTTTCTATTAAAAGAGCTCAAAAGATTTCAAGAGAAGAGAGTGAATAATCATGCAGAAAATCCATTGTTGGTAGGAGGGACCCTAGACAATGAAGAGGATGGTTAGCCTTGGGTCTCAGAAAACTATCAGCTTTCCCCTCTACCTCTGCACACATACCTGTCTCCTTTCTCCCAACGGAAGTTCCTATCCCAGATAGCAATTTTTGAGAGTCTTGCCACCCATGGGATGAGCCATTTCTTGGCTCCACCCCAATTTTGTGATGCCAAGAGAAAGGAATCACACTCCAAGGCTGGGCTCCCCACTTTTGGAGGCTGGATAATCTGTTCATTGTGTATGGTCAGCTGTGGAGCAGAATAGAAATTGTCAAACCCAAACAATTAAGCTGTCACTTCCTATTAGACAAGGCACATTCCAAGATGCAACTAATGAGGGAAGAAAAATACTCCTGATTGTGACAGGTAGGTGCAGATTTGCTCCTTCAAATCCCATATACTACCCATAGGGGGATGAGAAGGTGAATATGGTGACAGCAAGGATAAAGAAGAGGAATAAATTCACAGCCAAGTGACAAACAAAATTCTGTTTGTCATGTGGCACAAAAGATAGTAGGGTCACAGGAAACTGGGGAAGGCAATTGTTTCAAGCCTGAAAATTTGGAAAACTCATCATGGATTCCTTGACATTAAAAACAAGACTTAAAGGCAAAGCAGAAAAGTTTTGCACATGTATTTCTTTTTAGAGTTTTCAGAGTTTCCACATGTCTCATATCATCTGATCTTCATAAGAATCCTGGGAGATAGGCAGAACAAGCTGGGCACTCACGAAGACGGAGGAGGAAGGGAAGAACTCAGTTACATACCTGAGAACTCTGGGGTGTGTGGAAGAAAGAATGAATGGTCTTGTTCCACCGATGGAGGCAGTATGGGGGACAGAAAGAGCTGGAAGGTGGTGGGGAGCTGATTGTGGTGATTCTTGCATGCCTGGCTATGGATTTAGACTTGACCTTGACATTAATGGGGGGACAAACAAAGGTTTAAGAGTGGAAGGTAATAATTCAAAGCTCCCCTCTGGGGCTGTGAGCTATGGTTGAAGATGAGCATCTGGACAGGAAATTTAAAAGACCAGAGCCAGAGTCTGGATGAAAGGAGCTAAGGGTCAAGGAAGGAGTTCATCAAGAGGTTGGCAGTAGAAGAGTGGACTGACCAGCAGGCCAGGCATGCTACCAGAAATGGGTTTCAGTCTTTCGTAGATAAGACTCAAAATGACAGCAAAGCACACAAGATGAAGCTATGACTCTCTTTCAATCCTTCTGATTAGCCAAAGAGAAAGTCTCATTTTGGTGCTAATAGATCTTCAGTGTGCTTCAACACCTCTTTAACACTCGCTAATCTCCTTTTTAGGGAACGTTTTAAACTAAGCCCTCTAAAGAAATAGCACCTAGTTACATTTCGATAGCAGTGTTGTGTTTTCTCTTTTTTATCTTTGTTTTGAGGATTTTTTACTTGTGTGATTTTGTTTGTATGTTTGTGTTTACTATTGCCTTCTATTTTGTGGAAAAGGTTTCCATTTTTGGTAGTGATATAGCATATCCTTTTAAGATATCTTTATTTTATTTTGAGATATAAAGCAAAGCATCATGAGAATAATAGTCAAAATGGCCACAAAAAAAAAAAAAACGTTGGGGAGGTGGCATGGGAAGGATTGAAGTTTAAGAAATTCATGATAGAAACAGCATGAACTGCAGACTCAGGGGATCTGAGTTCAAGTCCCAGCTCTGCAACTTACAGGCTGTGTGATCAACGGTGATCTTCTGCAACTCTCTGTGCCTCATCTACTCCTCTCTACAGTGAAGATGGTGCTTCTTGGATCCTGTCTGCTACGTGGTGTCTCTACACAGTGGGAGTTTGACAGGCATCCTATCCTTTCTCTGTAGGGCATGGATGACGTGAACAGCAGGGGCACCAGTGACAGAGAGAAAGAACCCAGTATGAAGACAAATTCGGGGACAAAAAGGAAACAGGCTCTGGGATGGCTCCGTTTGAGGTGCTCATGGTCATATCAAGGGGAGAAGCCCACTAAGCAGCTGAGGGGATGGACAAGAACCCAATGGATGGGGACTAGGACTTCAGGTGTAGATTGTGGAGGCACCTGTAGAGCCTAAGCTAAGAAGGACAGCACCTGCAGAAGTGCAGCTGCTGGGGATGCTCTGAGGAAGGCCCTGTCTCATCTGTGCAGGGCCCTCAGTCCCACCAGGCAGGAAGAAAGCAATTCATTATCAACGAAGTCAAAGTGATTCCTGAACTCCAAGAGTAGACTCTCTCAAGGAGTATACCACTGCCCAATCCCATTTTACAGATGAGGAAAACTGAGGCCCAGAGAGGAGAAAGGAAGAACCAGGAGCTCCAAGATTCTGTCCCAGCTCTGCCTAATTCAGACCCCTTAATATTTATACCACCCACTGTTTCTCATCATGTAGACCTTGCCCTAAGAAGGCCATATTTTAAAAGATGAAGATCACTTATCCCAACCTTCAAAATGAGGAAACTGAGCTCCAATATGTTTACCTGGCCCACCCAGTAAGCTCATCCTATCATCATGGTGAAGTGATTTAAACTTGTTGCTACAGTCTTGCCATGTCCCTATATGGTGAGTTGTCATGACAGCCCTTGTAGTCGCCTGAATCTTAGCCCCCAAAGATCCCCAGGTCTCTGGAACCTGTGACTGTTACCTTAAATGACAACTGAGACTTTGCAAGTATGATTAAATTAAAAACCCTGAGATGGGGCTGGATTATCTGGGTGGACCCTAAATGCAATCCAGGAGCCCCTAACAGAGGGAGGCAGGGGAGATTTGACATGGAAAAAGGTGTGGGCATGGGGACTGAAGCACGGTGCTGCACTGCTGGGTTTGAATATGGGGGAAAGGGCCACGAGCCAAGGAAAGCAGCTCTGAAAGTTAAGGGGAGCCTCCAGAGGGAAGACAGCCCTGCTGACACTCAGATGTCACAGCCGTGAAACCGATTTCAGACTTCTGACCTGCCAAGCTGCAAGAGAACAATGTGTATTGCTCGTGGTAATTTGTTATAGCAGCTAGAGGAAACTAATACAGTCTTGGACCTGGCCATTTCAACTAACCCACTATTTCATTTAAGCATCCATTAATGGTGAGTGCTGGGTGCTGGGAGTAGGGAAGAAGGGGTGCTATGAAGGTAAATACAGTCTCCACAAACCAAGTAAGCCAGAGCACACACCATACAAGAGAGGGTACCAAGGGCAGGTGAACAGTGGACAGAACATAGACTGGGCAAGACTGGTGGAAGTTCCAAGTTCTATTCCAGCCAGGACATCAGAAAAGGTTTTGGGGACCAAAGAGATGGCTGCACAAAGGGGTCCTCATCCAAGCAGGATTTCTGGTGATAGGTAAGATTGTAGGGACCCATATGTCTCTCATTCACATCTTTTCTGCATGGCTACAAGTTAATATTTTTTGATACAACTGCTTGGAAGGAGAGATATGCTCAGGGAACAGAACCTTTCCTAAATGAACTGGAATAAGCGATTTTGGCTGCTTTAATGACTTCTTCTACCCAATGGCACTAACCCAAATCAGCCATAAAAGTTAAGGTTTAAGAAATAAAACTTGGTCTCAATGTATTTTGGAGAAATGCCCAAGTTGACATAAAGTTCTTCATTAATTCATTCTTCCTCTTTCTCTCTTGCCCAGGTATCCTGAATTCCTTGACTCTTTTTCCCCTCCAGATCCAAATGTGATAGGGAAGATTTGCTCGTGAAGAATTCGGGGGAGGTTGGTTTATTGCCCAGAAACTGTACAGCCACATGTGAACTCCATGAATCATCCAAGTGCAAACTGGCACCAGCCTCTGTGTCTTTCTCAACCTGACCAGTGCTCTACTCAGTCTACCACAGCATCCCTCAGCTGCTGGAAAAGCCAATGAAATGGATTAGAATTAGCATCATCACATGCTAAGCCCCACTTGGTCAGGGGTAGTCAGAACATACAAATCTGGTCCCCGAGAGGGGCATGAAGTCCACTGACCACTGACTAGATTAATAGGTGGATACACCAGCTGACACTTGTCCCTAAAATGCATTAGTGAAATGCATTACCCAAAGTAGTGAATACTTGACATATTAAGCATCCCCTGTGTAGACAGTATTGCACAGTGATCAAACCACAAAACCTAGAGCAGCGGTTCTCAACCAGGGACGCTGGGCAATGTCTGGAGACATTTTTGGTTGTCACAACTGCAGGTAGGGGTTGCTATTGGCACCTAGCGAGCAGAGACCAGGGATGCCACTAAACTTCCTACAATGCATAGGATAGTCCCCACGACAAAGAATTTTCCAGCCAACATGTCAATGATGCCAAGCCTGAGAAACTCTACCTCAGAACCAAACTAGCTGAGCTCAAATCTTGGCTCTACCATTTGCTGCCCATGTGACTTTGAACACGTTTTCACTTCTCTGGGCCTTGGCTTCTTCCTCTGTAAAGTGAGGATAATAATGGTACCACCTCATGGGGCTGCTATGAGGACGTGAGGACATCAGCATTAGAACAGAGCTCGCTGCACAGCCAGTGCTCCATGCAAAGCACTGCATCATGCACTTTTCACAGGTAATTACTGATTCTCACAATCACCTTTCCTACTCCCAGCGCCCAGCACACACCATTGGTGTTACCGTCAACCCATTTTACAGATGAGGAAGTTGAGGCTCAGGATGGTTAAGTGACCTGACCAAGGGCACATGGGGAGTGAGTAAAGGTTTGGAACCCAGGTTGTCTGGATTCAAAGCACTTTCCCGGGGTTATCACACATGGACAGGCCCAGCCCAGCAGTACATATGGGCAGAGAATAAATATGCTAGAACTTCCTAGACCATCACTTTTATTTGAACATTCGGTGAGGGGAAAAAATGAACACATCTACCTGCTATGTCATTTTTAATTATTTTGGTCTTAATACCCACATTTTACTTTATGACGTGGGATGTATAATATACATGAATTTTTAAGCTAAAACACAGACAGAAGGTTGTTTGGGGAACAGCCAACTTCCAGAGCCGGTGCTTACCAGACTCTTCCCTGTATGAGCCTCCTCTTGCTGCTATGACAAAGAAGCACAAACTTAGTGACTTAAAACAACACAAATTTGTGATCTCACTACCTGGAGGTCAGATGTCTGATACAGGCCCCACTAGACTCAGATCGAGGTATTGGCAGGGTGGCATTGCCTAGAAGCTCTGAGGGAAGAATCCACTTCTTCCCCTTTCCAGCTTCTAGAGGCCACCTGCATCCCTCTGGCTCCTGGCCCTCTCCTCCGTCTTCCCAGCACATGGCTCCAGCCTCTGCTTCCATCACGGTGTTTCCTTCTCGGTGGCCCTGGTGCTCCCTTTTATAAGGTCCTTGTGATTACACTGAGCCAACCAGGATAACTCAGGACCATCTTCATCATTCATTTAATTACATCTGCAAAGCCTCTCTTTTCACTTATAATGATCTAGTCACAAGTTCCAAGGAGTGGGACAGACCTCTTTGGGGAACCATTATACTGTGTGCTGGTCTGCAAAGATTATGTACCTTAGAAAATCCATGTTTTAATCCTGAGCCAATCTTGTCAGAGTAATCAGTTCTTCGAATCTCTACTCAATAATGTAGGTTGGAATCTTTCGAGTAGATTATTTTATGGAGATGTGGCTCACCCAATGATGGGTATTAACATTTGATTGGATGGAGTTGTGACTCCACCTATTCCAGGTGGGTCTTGGTTAGTTTACTAGAATCCTTTAAAACAGGAAACATTTTGGAGAGAGCCCGAGAATGATGAGAGAGTCAGGAGAATCACAGAGCCCATGCAGCCAGAGACCTTTGGAGATGAAGAAGAAATATGTCCCTGGGGGGGCTTCATGATACAAGAAGCCTGGAGAGGAAGCTAGCAGACGTTGCCATGTTTACCACGTGCCTTTCCAGTTGAGAGAGAAACCCTGAACTTCATCGGCCTTCCTGATGAAGTATCTTTCCCTAGATGCCTTAGATTGGACACTTATATAGACTTGCTTTAATTTGGACATTTTTATGACTTTAGAAGTGTAAAATTGCAACTTAATAAATTCCCCTTTTTTAAAGCCATTCTTTTTCTGGTATATCACATTCCAGCAGCTAGCAAACTAGGACATACTGTTATACCATTATACTGTTATACCAGGGATATTTAAGTAAAGCTTTTTAAAAAGTATTGAACCTGGAAGTCCTAGAGGATGCTATTTGAGGCAGGATTCTAAGAGAGGGACTCAATTCCTAAGTACAAGAGCCCGGTTCCTGGATCAGGAACCCTGTGAGAAGGACAAAGTCAGTTTCAGAGACGATAGGGTCTGAGTTCTGAGCTGGAGCATCTTCACTTTTCACCAGTTTGGGTGGAGAAACGAAACCCCATGGAGGTTTGGAATTAAGCTCAAAGCTCCTCCCAACCTTCCTTTCAAACAATTCCCAATATATCTCAGGTTCCTTGTATCCTCAGATCTTCCCCTTTTCCCTGAAAATCTTTGAAATTTGGAAACCTCCATGCACCAGGACAGCCAGGGAGAGTTTCCTACTTCAGAGGAAGGAGCAAAGCCACCAGCTCTACTTACAAGCCAACCAAGCACATGATCCCACTAAGCTACATACAGGACTATCTTTTGAAAGTCAATTGAAGATGTGGAGTATTTTTCAGCAAATGCAAGGTTGCTTTTATGCTTCTGCACATGACCACATCACACCCCAAAGCCAGAGACTGAAACGGGCCTCTTAATTCAACCCAAATGACAGCAGAATTGCTTAAGAAAGTCTTGTCCTGAAGGACATGGAACGAGAAGGCGAAGAAGTAGGTGGGGGAAGCCAGAGCTGGCTTCAGCTCCCATGCCTGCTGCTGCTTTTCATGGGAGGGCAGCACATTTATGGACTATGGCTGGAAAATTAACCACAAAAGAGGAAGAGAAATGCACTGGGTTCAGAAAGTAGAAGGGTTCAATGAAGCCTATTTTTATTTCCAGAATGCAGGAAAGGGAGCTTCGGAATGTTTCTAGCCCTACCTACCATTTTAGGGCAAGTCTGACATTGAGGCAGAGAAGCCGCCATCCATCCTGTTCTTGACAGCTCCTTGAGAGGCCCACTGCATGAGCACTGGCATAAAAGAATATGAGGTCCTGCCAATATCCAAATCCGATACTCACCTGTATTAGTTATTAAAATATGAAATCCTCCAGCTTTGGGTGCAAATAGCCACAGCCTCCAAGGACCTCAAGTTGCCCTTGTCACCCCACACATTCCTCAGGAACCCCCAATTCCCCACAACCAGTGGATTGATAGTCAATGCCTGGCACAGCAACAGCCTCTGGGAGATTATAAGGCTGTGTCTGCTCTGGTCGAGAACCATGCCTTACTAGCCGTCACATATTTTGGGTATTCCCACACGCCCTGTTAATACCTACCCTAAGTCCCTCCTACTTTTATTTAAAACGCGTTCCACTGTCCCCCTGATGGAAGCGAACAGCTGTTCCCTGCCACCCATGCAATGTGTTTTCATATCCCAAGGCAGCTACTATTCCATCCTCCCCTGCCTTTTTGTTTTTCTAGGGAAAATAATAAATGGTAGTTGCACATTCCTACCGCTCACCCCAAAGCCTGGGAAATGAGCACATCACGGACCCACTAGTTCACAATTCTCTACCTCACCTCCTGGCAAATCACAATAGTCAAACCCCACAAAAGTGATTTTCTGCTGAGAAACCTTACATTTTTAAAGTAGTTCTTGAAAAAACATTGATAGAGACACAGTGGTTGAGCTATGCCTGGTGACTAAGAATGAATAATCATGGCACTCCCTGACAAGCTTCAAAATATTTGTTATTTTTTAGAAATTCAAGTTATTTCACTGTCCTTTATATGTGAATCTATCACCTTCTGGGGTTCCATTTACACAATGGGAGATATCAAAGAGGGTAAAGCATGCAACACTGAGGGAATATAGAATTGTGACTAAATTAAAATCTGTTGCACGGCAGCAGTCATGAGAGAGATGCAAATTGAAACGATATGATAATATTTTTCATCTAGCCAATTACAAACATTTTTGTTTTACATGCTATTACTCAAGGCTGGCCAGGGAGAGATTGCAGAGATACCTTAAGAGATTTCTATTGGAAGTAACCTCGAGTCCAATCTTTCTGGAGACCAATAACAGTATGGACCAAGAAGCTTAAAAGACTTTATGTGGGGGTACAAGGGTAGTTTGGTGGTAGAATTCTCGCCTGCCATGCAGGAGACCTGGGTTCAATTCCCGGCTCATGCATTTCCTGAAAACAAACAAAGGAAAAGACAAACAACAAAAATTCAACAAATGGTGCTGCAATAACGAGACACTCACATGGAAAAAAGGATGAAATATGACCCCTACATACAGCATACAAAGAAAAAGCCTTCATGCACAATGACCCAGGAATTTCATTCATAGGATTCTTTTCAAAACCAATAATTGGCAATTTAGGCATTTCACTACAAAGATGTTTCCTACGATCTTATTTTTAGTAGCAACAAATTTGAAGAAATCTAAATTGCTAAGTAAATCATGATAGAAAGTATGGCAAATAAAAATGCTTACAAGTAATCTGGCATGCTCATGATAATGCTAAGTATTCTAAAAGCCATATATGAAATTATTAGATAGTATGTATATTGTGTGCTTGTATATAAGGTATAGAAAAAAGACTAGAAGAAAATATATCAAAATGTCCGTAACAGTTGTCAGTGGATGGTGAGATTAAAGGTGATTTTAATTTTATTTATACTGCTCTGAATCTCACAAATCCTCTAAAATGTGCATTTATTATATTACTTTTATATTTCTAGAATAAATATTACAGACTCTAATAGCTGTGGTTATGTTTTATAACAGCCCTTAAAGTCCTTATCTTTTAGAGATCTATGCCAATGTATTTACAGGTGAATTATAATGATGTCTTGAATTTGCTTTAAAATGTCACAGTGATGGAAAGTGGAGAGAGTGGGTAAGATTAGGATGGAGCAAAAATGGCCACATGTTAACAACAGCTGAAGCTGGTGATGGGGACATAGGGTGCATGGGGTGCGTTATCCCAGTTTTTACTTTTGTGTGTGTTTGAAATTTTCCATGATAGAAGTTATTCCTTCAACATTGCCAAGTAGCTTGAATGAAGGAAAAAGGAAAGGAGGAAACGGAGAGGAGAGAGGAAGTGAGGGAGGGAAAGAGAAAAGAAGAAAGGGGAGGGAAGAGGAAGGCAATGAAGAGGAGGGGAGAAGAAGGAACAGGGGAGAAGGGAAGGGAAGTTAAGGGAAGAGAAGGAAGGAAAGAAAGAAGGGAGGGAGGGAGGGAGGAAGGAAGGAAGGAAGGAAGGAAGGAAGGAGGGAAGGGAGGGAGGGAGTTAGGAAGGGGGGACAGAGGTAAGGAAAAACTAACAGCAATTACCCAAGACAGCACCAATCACAATTAACTCAAGTGCAGTGTGACCATAAAGTGCAAGTATCTTTGGTCTGTCTTCACCCAGTGCCTGCCATTTTCAAAATTCCATTGGTGGGAACCATACCCATCTCCTAGCACCAGAATCAGGGCAAGACTGTCCTTTTCCACAGCTCAGTAGCCTCTTCGCGTGGTTCTAGCTCCATTCACCCAAGCCAATCAGTCCTACATTTCTTCAGCCCTAAAGATGTCTTAATCTTTAAAATTATTCACCTGAAAACACCTTTTTTTCGGCCCTAGGAATATAGACATTCAAGATAATATGGGTTTCAAATGCCACTCACTCTTTTGGGTTTAGATTTCCCTAATTTGGAAGAGAAAGGATAAAGCAGGAGATGTTCAACCATTTGTGACAACAAAACAAAAATCAGCAAAAAAAAAAAAAAAAAAAAGATCAATGTTTTGATTGTGGGAAATGTCATCCAGGGGAAAATTCAGAGCTATCAAAATGTCATTCGAGCCTGGCAGTCTTCAAGAGCAAGTTAAGAGGAAGGAACAGCTTCCGTTGTAAACTTGCTTCTGGTCTGTGAGCCAGCCCTCTCTACTCCCAGCCTCCACCCTGGCAGTTGGCAGCACAGAGGACACCAGCCTCTTCCAGACCAGGAGTTCTAGAATTCTAGACCCCACCACTCTAGAGCATCTTCTCTGGACGTCTGGATTAGGTTGGCAGGCTTCTATAATCCCATGGCCCCCAGCACTAGCCCAGTTGCAGACGTATCCTAGAAGACTTCAGTTGGAAGTCTCTGCCAAATACATAGTGAGTTACATCGAAGCAAATAACTGGATCACAAATGTTTCTATAGAACATTTGACCCAAGGTAAGAGCTCAAAACATGCTTAAAGAGTGAATATATTCATAAACCAAAATATAAGTCAATACCAGGTAGGTCTAAGAATGGGTTTCAGAGAGTCTGTGATGCCAAAAAATTGCACATAAAATCAAATGTGTGCTTTGGATTCATAAAGTGGTCCACGATTCCCCCTAAATCACCCCCAAATTATCTTAAATTCCCTGGGTGAGTGTGTGGCCTACCTTTGAGGTGCCAGTGACTTCCAGCATCACAACTCACATTCCAAAGTGAGTTGGTTTTTTGTTTTGTTTTTTTGTTTTCAGCCAAAAAGACACAGTTAAAGGACCAGTGAAAAATAATTAACCTCTTTCAAGTTAGAAATGTAATAAGGAGATGAGGTTTAAAAGAGATCTGTGTAACATAGGAACTTCAGCAAAAATTACAAATAGAAATAAACTGCTGTTCAAATTAATATTTTTTCTCTTCAAATGCATAACAGTCACTTCCATGGAGGATCGTTGGATTCATTGAACAGATATTCTTTCCCCGAATGCTTTATTGTATTATCTGGATCTTTTACTCTGCAGGTTATTACCTCTTTCAAAATAAATGCATAATTTGAAAGAGGATATACATTTCCATCATACGGAAAGTGGTAAGATTTTAATGGAAAGGAAAAGAATTTGGAAAGCAATTTCAGGTTTTGTTTTTCCTTGGGGAAAGTGTGGGGGCTGGAAGAGATAGGGGAAGTAGATAAACAATGGAATAGTACCCAAAACAGTTTCTGTTGTAAGCAAGTGTTCAAAATGCAGGGGAATATAACCAACAACAAAGAATAATCGGAAAACTAAAGATCAGAGAGAGGTTGGCTGTATCTTTATAGTATAAACATATCACCACAGTAAGAGTATAAAAACTGGAATATACTTTCCTGAGTAATCATTATTAACTGGATGCAATTACAGCATCCTGAGATCACTGGCAATTATTCTAAGCATCGTCTTCCATGGGTATGCTTCTTAGCCAGGAACTTTTCCACCAGCAAATATGACACCAACTGACCTACTTATGTTTATATTTATATATGTGTGCGTTAAGTTAATAGATACATGGGTTTTCTGCTTTTCAAACATTGTCTATCCTTCAGGATGATGTAGAATCCTTTGGGGATTTGAGGTGATGCTGCAGGGATCATAAACTCCCCTCCCAGGGAACGAAAACGTATGGCGAATTGCTCACACTCTTGGAGAAAGGAAGAATGTTGGTTTTCAGCCAAATCCAAGGGCTTAAAGCACCAAGCTTGGGATTCAAAAAAAAAAAAGAACCTCAAGTATTTGAGAGGCACAGAGTCTCTGAGGAGGAAAGGACCCCAGAGATGACCCATTCCAACCCAACCTTGAACACATGAATCAATGTGAACTGAGTTCCCCACACCATCCTGTGCGACGATCAGTCACATCCAACAGACGCTTCCTAATCTGTGAGCCATCACAGTCTTCTTTTAGAGACTTAATTGCCAAGGCTTATTCCTTATATCAAGCTGAAACATTCGTCCTTATAATTTCACCCTCTGGCCTCAGTTCTCAACCTAGTACAAGAGAAAAGTAATTAAGACTAAGCCTAGCCACTGTGGACACAGTTTGATGGTTTCTTAAAAAGTTAAACACAGAGTTTAACTTTTTAAATACTCGAAAGAATTGAAAGCAGGGACCGGAACAGCTATTTATACACCAACATTCATCACAGCATTATTCACAATAGCCAAAAAGCAGGTACAACCTAAGTGTCCATCAACAGATGGACAGAAAAACAAAATGTGACCCGTCCATACAATGGAATATTAGTAAGCCATAAAATGGAATAAAGTTCTGATACATGCTACAATGTGGATGGATCTTGACAACATTGAGTGAAATAAGCCAGACATTAAAGGATACATATTGCTTGATGCCATTTGTCTAAATATCTATAATAAGCAAATTCATAGAGCCAGAAAGTAGATTGGAAGTTACCATGGGTAAAGAAGGTGGGGAAATAGGGAATTACTGCTTAATATGTTCAGGGTTTCTATTTGGGGTCATGAAAAAGTCTTGGTAATGGTACGTGATGATGGTAGCACAACACGTGAATGTAATTAATACCATTGAAGTGTACACTTAAAAATGGTTAAAATGGCAAATTTGGGGAAATATGTATATTTATACAATAAAAAAAAAAAAGACCACAGCTTCTACCCTGTAACAACTCATGAGACATTTGAACACATCTCTTATATCCTTTCTGAGATTACTCTTCTCTAAACTAAACTTCCTTCAATAGTTTTTCTGGAATGCTTACCTTACTTCCTTCCCCTGGGCACACTCCAGTCTGTCAACACTCATCTCTGTTGCTGCAGAACCAAGGACAATTCTACAAAGGTTGTGGGAGTATTGCTGGAGTCATGAGCAGTTGTACCACTCAGCCAGTGATCCTACCTCCCTGCCATCCAAGCAAATGTTCAGCTAGCAATGACCTATCCTCAGAGAGGAATCTTGATTTGAAATCTCTGCCAGGGATTGACCTAAGGGTGGGCAAGTGATCCAATTCTGGCCAATGAGTTGTATGGAGAAATCTTCTGGGAGCTGGAGGAGTCTAAGGAATATTTTCTACTCTAGTGAAAAGATGAGGATCCTTGCAGATAGCCTTTTTTATCTCCATTTTCTTCCTGTTTTGAATGATGACATGTGAGGATGTGATGGCTGGAACAGAAGCAACCATTTTGTGACTAAGATGAACCAGCTGAGGACACTGAACAAGACCTGGGACTCCTTGTTAAACACAACTAGATGTCTTAGAAAGTAGATTAGAGGTTACTAGGGGGTTGGAAGTTGGGGAAACAGGGAGCTACTGCTTAATGCACACAAAGTTTTTGTTTGGGGTGATAAAAATGTTTTGCTAATGGATGGTGGTGATGGTAGACTACATTATAAATATAATTAATGTCACTGAATTATACACGTAAAAATAGTTAAATGGCAAACCTTGCATTATACATATGTGTGTGTGTATATATATATATATATATATATGATGCCACAACAAAAAAGAAGACATAATCACCTAAATGTCTTTATGATTTAAGCTACCATTGGCCAAACATTGTCACTTGCAGCTGAGAGCACTCCTAACAACAGGAAAGGTATTACAGAGCTATCAACTCTCTTAATATAGAAATTATGCTTCTAGAAATGTAGCCTGAGTCCTTCCACATTTTTAGGAGCCATGTCACTCCTTAGAACCTATTGAGCTTATTGGTCTATAATAAGCTCAATAGAACCTATTGGTCAATAATAAGCTCAATAGAACCTATTGGTCAACACAAAACACAAACACACCTATAGTCAGAGAACACCATCTTACCAGCTTGTAGAGTCTATGCATGAATTCAGCTAGATGTGATATAAAAGGGTGCGGGGTGGAGAGGACCATGGTAAATTGGAAAACACATGCCTCTCCCATAGACATTACAATTCAAGTGTTTTAAAATCCTGTGCTGGTGAAATAAAATGCATCTGTATGCCAGATTCAGCAGGCAGTTCTTGATTCCATGACTTTGCAAGTGAATCAGAAAGCCACATCTCCCCCTTCCTGAAACAGTGTGAATTCTTCTTGAACCCTCAAATGCAGCCCATCATATGGGTCCATCATTTCAATCTGGAAATACAGTTTTGAGTTTTAATTCCATCAACCAAACCCTTAATCATGTTAATTGATGCAACCAAAATAGTAGCATCTGATCTGTTGCCCCTTCAGTAACCCAACTCTATTCACATTCATTAACTTGAAAGGGCAAGAAAATCAAAGCATAAGAATAAGAATCAAAAGACTTGATTCTAGCGGTGGGACCCGAAATAAAATCTGCAAGTCTCTGAACTTTTACTTCCTCATTTGAAAATAGGGATTCTTTAAACACATATCTCTGGGGGTGGCAGGTTCCCCAGCTATCACTGAGTTACTTAATGCTTGGCAAAAGCAAAACGCATGACTTTATGTGACTAGACTCTAAATCCCTAAGCCCAGTGCAAACATAAGGTCCAAATGGTGGGATCACTTACTGCAAAGATCCTTGAAACAGTCTTTCCTTAGAGTCACTCAACAGAAGCTTCTGGCTTTCCCAGTTAATAAAATGTGGATCGTGTCCTTGGACCCTCCATTTTGGAGAGTTTTGTGATTTTTCACTGAATACCCTCTTATCACTACAGCACCCTTAATCATTTTTTCTGGGTATTAAAAAGTACATTTACACTTTCCAATGCCGGCAGCCTCCCCATGAGAACATAGCTATCTCACAAAGGGCCTCCTTCATCCTTCCCCAGAAAAGCAGCAGCACCTCAACCAGAGACCCAGTATCTACTGCCTGGATATGAAATGCCCAGGACGCTATAAAGTGGCCATGGTCTTTAGAACAAACTCGCCTCTGCCAGCCCACAGGAGGAACAGCAAGGCTTGCAGAGCTTCAGAAGCATGCGCCTTCAAAAGGCTGCAGCACCAAAAGCACCTGAAGCAAGATGAGTGGGATAGCATCCCAATAAACACATTTGAGATTAAAATATACCCACACAAGCAGAGGTGCATTGCAGGAAAATAAAAACTACAAAATGTAGGCACGATGCTTGTAATAAGCATTTATTATGAGCCAAGCCCTGTGCTGTGTATATTATATACATTATTGCATTTAAATCTCACAGTGTTATGAGGTAGGTACTATTATTATATCCGTTTTACAGATGAAGACACTGAAGCTCAGAGATGTTGAGAAACTTCCCCTGATCTACTTAGCTGCCAAGTGAATTTAAACCTGGGCAATCTAACTCAAGGTCTGACACACAACCATGTACATTAAATTGACACTGCAGTAGGGCCTACCGCCTCTCCCTGGGGTCCACAAGTACATCCTATGCTCAGGACCGGGGGTGTCAGCCTGGAGAGATAAAGCACAATCCCCCAACAGATAAGGGGCCTCTGGTCCTTTCCTTCCCCTCTTGTCCTGGAGACAGTCTCATTTACATGATGACCTTCCCAGAGGCCACCAGCTCCCCATTACAAACCCAGAATTCTGATCATATTTCCTCTCCCTCTCTCTGTCTCTGCCTCTCTCTGTCTCTGTCTCTATCTCTCTCTCTCTATCTCTATCTCTCCCTCCCTCTCTCTCTCATCTCCCCATCCTTCCACCTAAAGCAGCCTTTCCCATCTGAGGCCAGCAGAGAGATAAGCACCCCAAAACCTCCACCCACGGCTAGCGAGGGTGCAGGCAATGGCCAGTGAGCTCCGAGGACCGCTCGGGGTGAATCCTTCCCATCGGGGTGATACCCCTGGCTCTCACTGACTTCAGGGAGGAGGAATCAGTGGTTGCCTCTGACAGGCCTTGCCCAAGAGGCTAAAGATGGCCCTCCCCACTCCCAGAACAAGCTGACGCCTCCGTAGCGGGGGCTGAGTGGGCTCCGCCGCCGCGTGCCTGCCCTTCCCATGAGGTTTCGCCATGGAATGGGAAGGTCCAGTCACCAACAATGGAACTCCAGAACTGCCGGGTCACAAGCCCAGGAACCTCCCCCTCCTGCTGAGGAGGTGCTGCTCAGCAGCAGGACGTGGGTCTATGTAATCCCCAAATTTATGTTAATCCCTAGACTAGCTAGTAATTATCTGCCCAGTCTCATGAGCAGTGGGGAGAGGAGACTCAGTACACACCTATGGAATCAGTCAGCATTTAGGGAACAAGCACCGCATGGAAAACACTGAACCACAGTGCGATATGCAGCAAATTGGCACCAGAACCAACATTCATTCATTCAGTCAACAAACGTTCACCCAGTAACGAGTGGGCAGAACAGGGCCAGTGCAGAGTAGTAAAGGGGCACGTCTGTGAGCACTCCTATTTAACAGCAGAAAAATAGAAAACTATTTAAATAATTGTGGTATAAACAGAACACTCTGTTGCCATTAAAAATCATGTTTAATAAGTCGATTGATGATAAAAGTCGAAGGATATATAGCCAAGTAAAAAAAAAAATAAAAGCAGATGTGAAACAAAGCTGGGTCAAAATCAGAGGGAACACATATTCAGTAATCTCTCTCTTTTGCCCCTAAGTCTTATAACGCGTAGATAAGTCTTTAGTTATTTTTAAATGTACGTAGTTCTGCTTGGAAATAAGAAAAGGAAGCCACAGATCAAAAACAGAGCAGTCTCCCTAAAAATAAATGAAAACAATGATGAGACCCTACAGTTCCAATTAGGAATCAAAGCCACATGATCCCTGAGGTGCTGGGGCATATACGAGCCGTGGGAGCAGAAGTCTCAGCATTCATGAGGGTATGGGGAGCCATACCCATACTGCTAGCTGTGAATGCAGCTGGAATATCTGCGCCATTCCTTAAGTCATAGACAAAAAGGAGGCCACTGTTTGCATTGAGGAGCCAATGTTAACTTAGCTGCGTGATGTGGGAGCCCAAGCCTGAGTCCCAGAGAAACACGGAGAAGAGGAGAGCTCAGAGATGAGCTGCTAACATCAGCTCTGCCTTGAATGCCCATCCCCTTGCAGATCCAGGTCAGAAGAAATCATGAAATTGTCTTGAAAATACGTTCACAGACAAGAATTAGGGAACTGATGAGGACGTCCGATCGAGACTCTACAAAAGGAAGAATTTGTATCTGAAGAAACAAAGATGCTAGAGCAAGCAGAGGATTTCATAAAAAGTACTTTTTAAATTCTCTAAGGGGACCCAAAAAGTGAGAAGAGTTGTTTAAAAAAAAAATAACAGCCAGGTATGAAAAGGGATCAATTATGCATTTTGGAAGTAAAGTGTGTCACTGTTGAGGCTAAAAAGGCAACAGATAGGGAGCATAACAGGCCAGACACAAAAGAGCTGATTAACAAGAGTAGAGAACTAAGGAAACCTTCCCAAACAGCATCGTACACTCAGAAAACAAAAAACAGAAACAAAATTTAAGTTAAGATACAAGGAGAAACTTCATATATAATATATATCCACACATTATATTATGTATCTAATAGTCCTAGAAGGAGAGAATAGAGATAATGGTCGAGAGGAAATATTCAACAGATAACGGCTGAGATTTTTCCAGAATTTAAGAAAAACCTTAGTCTTCTCATTTAGAGAGTCCACGAAGTCCAAAGCACAATAAACAAAGCCATATATGCAGTCTAATCTAGAACTCATAACTAAATAAATAGAGCTTAGAATGAAATACACCAAAATGTCAACAGCAGTTACTCCCGGGTGATGAGAGAGATTTTGATTTTCTTCTTTAAACTTTAATGCACTTTCCAAGTGCTCTACAACGAGAAAACATTGCTTTTTTAAACTGTGAAGGAGGAGCATCTGTTATTTCAAATACACACTTAAAAAAATCTTCCCTCAAGGGACTTACACTCTAGTAGGGGAAATGAGGTATGCGTGAAAATAACATATAAAGCAAACCCCAAGCAGTTTACTACCAGGGATAGATGTAGCTAAAATCTAAGCTTTGCCTTGCCTTCCATGGAGCAGTTAGGAATAAGGGAGAAAAGGACTGGGAGGAGAGGACACTGAGCAGAAACAGAAAGAACTGGCCCCTCTGTTGGATATTCTAGGGGCCCTTACTTTAACCAGGATACTGTTTCACTTGGATGGGGTCAAATAGCCAAAGCAAGATAAAATCAGAACTGTATCTACATCGAGCACTATTTTCACTTCTAATTTAATTACTTGCAAGACCAACCACTGGTAGAAGCCAAAATTAACATCTCTCCTGTAAATTAAATGAGCACCATAAAAATCTGCCACTTCATACCATTTCAATTATTATAAAGCTTTGTTCTTTTCTTCAAGGGTCAGGGAGACCGAGGGAAAAATTAAAATGATTGTGTGTATGTGTATGTGTGCGTGCGTATTAACTGGTAATCAAATTAATCACGGGTCTCATCCATGAGGCACCACCACTTCGAGAGTTTAGAAGTGCAAACAGGTGTATTCTGGCTTTATCACATCGACATTATTTTAGGGGAGACAGAGAGCCCTTATCAGTTTGGCAATTCAGACATTGTGACTGGAATACCTCTGGCACACCCGAGAAATGGGGAGTTTTAGGCAATCTCCCAAGACTGCTTCTCCAGAGCCGGACATACTTCACTCATTGTTCAGCTCTAAAAGAAACAGGTGGCAAAGTTTCCGACTAGATGTGTCGCTAAGGGAAGGAAGGGGTGCCCACATCCTCTGCGAATACCGTCTCCCAACCCAGCTCCTCTCCTCACCTGTATATTCCACACACATATCCCAAGATGCTCAGCTGACTTCTTTATTCCCTGCCATTGTGTCTTGTCTCCCTCAAGGTTTACCAGGATCATGGCGAGTGGGAACAATCTCCTCAAGAAAGATTCAGAAATCCCCAACAATAATAGGAGGTATCTGATTCCTTTCCACATTTTTGAGCCAATGGACACTTCCATTCCTCTCTTCTCCATCCCCTCCAAAAGCTCTCTGTAATGTTGACTTCTCTCAAACTGTCCTCATCTTTCTCTGGCCATTTCCTGATTCCCTGTTCCTTCCTTACTCTTTACGTGGAATAGGACTTTTGTCCACTTCCCCATACGGTACTCTTACCCCATAGGAAAGAGGGACACTTTCATTCTCACTCACTAGCTTTCTCAAAAAAAAAAACCCTTTCTAAATCCTCATTTAAGGGAAGACGCATTGCTAGTTCAATTGGCCAGAGCCTAACATTCCTTGGGTCAAGACTCACTAGTGACCAGGGTGCAGATTTCCTGCACATTAAGGGGCTGCTCATCTGTGGGTCCACTCTCTGTTTCCACTTCTCTGCCTGCAATTGAATGGGTAAGTCAGGTGAGAGCCTCCACCACAGGCCTGCCAGCTCAGATTTAGGGAAGAGAGAACTGGAAGCCTGCTCAGACCTCCCCAACCCAGCCTCAACTACCTTCTCCAATTCAGCTTTTAACAGATTTACCCACCGGTCATCTTGGGCCCTGGTCTACCCAGAAATTTCACTTACAGTATGGCTACTGTTTTATGCACGTTGCTCCTTCAGGGAAAACTTAAAAGGGAGGAGGGATGAGCGGTAACGTTTAGACCCCGACATTCTACCCCAATTCCCTAATGAAAACTGTTGTTCTTTTCCCTCTTCATTCCTGCATCAGTGGGCTGGTCCCTCCTCATGTTCCTCTGCACTTGGACTTCCCATCCTATGCCTGAGTATCGCTCCAGGGCTCAGGAGCTCCTATAAAATGAGATTATTTCCTTGGCTTTCTGGAAAATGGGATGTCAAACTTAAAAATGAGCTGAATTTGGTGAAATATAAGATCAGAGCTCGGAACCAGAAAAGCTGAACTCTAGTCCCATCAGCCACTGTGTGGTCTTGGCCAACTACCTTACCTGCTCTGTGCTCCTTCTCGTCATCTGAAAGTTCCGGAGTGATCTATTAGCCACTGAGATCCCTTCCAGCCCTAGCATGGCTCTATAAGTTGGTGGCAAGGCACAGCTCTTCCCCGTTTTCTCCCTCCCAGAAAAGAGCTCCCCACCCAAAACCAAGAGGTGACTGGGAAACTGGTCAACAACACACAGGAATTCTGCTAGGCAGCAAACACTCTAAAATGAATGTTTAATAAGATACTGCATCAGTTGTGTACTTCGGCTGAGTGTGCTGCAGCCCCAGAGACCTGAAAGAATTAATACAATCCCCAAAGGAGCTGGTGGGAACTGCTGAGACAGAAGCACAATCTGATTTGATGAATATAAAAGTGCTTTGAGAGCGTCCGGAGGAAAGTGCTATAACAAATGCCTGTGGCTCCATTAGGATGCCTCCTGCTCTCTAAGGAACTCTCTTCAAGGAGGGCTGGAGCCACAGCACGCAAGCACACTGATCCTTAACCCCGACCCCGCTGCCCCCTCCCACTGGACTCCTGATCCTTTCCTGAGTTTTATAGAGATACCACACCCCCACGTCCCCAGTCTTTCCCTTTTTCCCCATTTCCGCTCTGCTCTTCCTTCCAACCTTCTTTACTCCCTCCACTTCATCCCAGTTCCCAAGCCAGGCCTGATAACAAGTCACTTAAGTCTTCAAGTCTCTCTCCCCTTTTCTCCAAACCAACATTCCCAGCTAGTCCACAAAGACCTTCCCTCTTATTTTAAAACAAGAGGTTTGAACACACCTTGTCACTTTTCCAAGCCCATCCTTGGGACCCAACCCCTCACTTTGAAGGTGGTTGAGCCCCTGCCATGAACTGTCAGCCGCAGACAAGGAACATGTAAGGGAAAACGTCAGGCCCATCACACTGCCTGCAGCGTCATTTTCCTTTCTGCTCACACCCACTCCCTCCCAGGAGGAGGGTCTCTCCAACGTCCCTCTAGTCCAGGGCTTCTGGAACTTTCTACCTGAGAAGAGTCTGGGGAAGCAGAAACTTGACATTCCCCTACCTTCTGGTACTTTACCAAAAAACTTTGCATTTTATCTTAAAACCTACTCCCACAGCAAATATCTTTAAATAGTTTTCATCACTTACCACAAGAGGGAGGAAAACGGATATTTTCCCCCAAACCAAGTAAAATGGACTTTATAGGAATATGAGCCATATTGTTTCACGTGTCCCCAGTCTTGCCTCTGGGTAATACCTGGAGATCTCCAAGCACCCCCGACCCCAGCCTATTCCACGGCACATCAGGGTTCCTCTGAGTACCCCAGTTTCAGAACCAAAGCAGATGAGACATTTCCATCCATTTCCTGGCTGGGGAGGCGGAACCTGCGCCCGTGACAGCAAACCCCCTTCAAATCAAGACAGATGCCAAAGACACGTGAGGACCTGCAGTAGCCGCCATCTGCTTCTGCCCCGGGTCCTGGCAGCCCGGAGCCTCCCGTCTTACCTTATCCGCCATGATCATGGACGCGCCTCCGTGGATTCCCAGGATGGGGATGAAAGTCTGGGAGGAGATAAAATCCAGCATCTGGGCCACGGCCTCCTGGTCGGTGTCGTCCCCGAACACGAGGCCGTGGATGCGCGCCCCAGACATGAGGTCGCACACGTGTGTGATGAGGCTCTTGGGGTCCGTGCGGTTCATCAGCAGCGCCACCACATTCACGTCCAGGGGCAGCCCCGCCGCCTGCTCCGGGCCCCACAGGTTCCGCAGTTCGCGCTCCGTCACGTCGTGGCTGTGACCCAGCAAGACCGCGATGCTCAGCGCCGGGGTCCCCTTCTCCGCCGCCGCGCCCTGCGCTGGGCCGCGCCACACCAGAAGGGCCGGCAGCACCAGGAGGGTCCAATAGCCCAGTCTGCCCATATTCGCCACTTACGGTCCCTGCGGGGACAGGGTGAGAGACAGGGCAGCGGTGAGCGAGGGTACCCAGCCCGCGCCCTGCTCTAGGAGCCGGGTGTGGCGCTCACCCCCAGCGCAGGCTGCCGGAGTCCCTGACTCCACTCCCCACCCCCCCCCACCCCCGACGCCATCCGCATCCCTCGACTCAACTCCAGCTCCATCCATAGCTCTAGTCCATCAAACCCATCCTCGCAGCCCGCCTCCTCCTCCTCCTCATCCCCCGCCTGAAAGCCTCTTCCCCATTTCCAGCCCTGCCTACATTTCCCACCACGTCCCCCAGGTTAGCTGCAAAGCACAGCCCCTGAGCTCTGAGCGGGTCATGGACCCCACTCAACTCGCAGGCACCCAGAGCAGACCCTCCACCCACCTTTTCTACCACCCAGTCTAGTGCAGGCCAAGTTACTGACCCCGCCCCCTGGTCAAGAGCAGCGAACTACAGCCGTGTCCCGGCTGGCGGAGGCGGCGACCCAACTCCCCTTATCTGGAGACTAGTTGACCGGCCCCGCCCCCTGAGAACCCGCGGGGTGCACTAGAGACCTGGTTCCATGAGCTGCACCTGCCGCAGACCGAGCTCCTCTCCTACAGGCTACACTCTGAGCGCTTGGGAGTGAAGATGCTCGCTTGTGCGACGGGTCCAGGCTCCATGACGCCTGAAGGAACTTAGCGCTCGCCGCACTCGGCGCAGAGGAGACCTGGAGCGGCTTCCACTCAACTGCAAGCGGCCCCAGGACCCGCCCCCTACCGGCGCGCGTGCACACACACTCGCAACACACACACATCCTCTCTCACGCGCGCTGTGTGCAATGCAGAATTGCGGAGAGGAGGCACGAGCCTCCCGGGCCGGCTCGTGTGAGCTGGCAAAGAACATGCGTGGGGCGCGGGAGGTGGGGGGAGGGGAGGTAGGAGTCCAGGAAGCGCTCAGACCGACGTGGACTGAACACCCCTCCCCAGCCTTTCCACTGGGGTCCTGCTGCCAAGTCTTAGATGCACGTGGGCAGTGGGCTGCACACGCTCACAGGCACGCGCCCATTCCTGCGCACACCCGCAGGCCGCAGCAGCAGTGCCCACCGCCATCCGGAGTCCGCACACGTCTTCAGCCGTGCACACACATGCACCGCGCCAGGTGAAGGCCGCGCGTGCCTGCCTATACCAGCACAGTCGGGTACGCGTGCCCAGGCGCGCGCCCCACGGGCCAGGCGCTGCCGGAGCCAGGGGAAGTTGGGGCGAACTCACACCGGCCTGGGCGCTCTTTGCGAAAGCCCCACCGACCACGGAGCCGCAGCGCCCCCTGGTGCTCCTCTCGCGCCTCGCCACCGAAGCTCCCTCTCCCGCTTTCTCTCTCCCCCTCTCCCCTGATCCCTCTCCCCATCTCTCTCTGGCTCAGCATCTCTCCTCCCTGGCCCTCCAGACTCAGGTCTCCTGCTGGGACTTACCTGTAGCCGGAAAAGGTCAAGGATGCGGTGGGACGCGCTGCGCGCACGAGCATCTCTGCTGCCTCAGCAGCCACCGGGTTTAGCGGGTTCCCGCATGCTGCGGCCCCCGCGCGCTCCCCTGGCTGTCCCGCGCTGTCCGCATCGCCCCCACGGGGGGCGGCTATCCCAGCCCGAGGCTCTGCAGCAGGGCTCTACGGGGGGAGGAAAAGAGACGGAGAGACAGGGTCAGCCCACCCGCGGGGGAAGGGGGCTGGGGTGCAGGCTGCAGACTGTAACGCTCACAGTCCCCCTTCCCCCTCCCCCGTGCGCACAGGGGGCTCGGCCAGAGATGGGGAGCCGAAGCTTGGTGCCAGAGGCGCCCCCAGTGCGGATCCTCAGACTCCGTGGTCGATAGGGGAAGCTCCGCTCTGGAACTCACAGGAAACGGGAGCCCCAGATGGGCCACCCGGGGGAAGCTAACTGGGTACCTCCACCCTCACCCCCGACCACCTCCCAGTCGCCCGCTGCTGGAGTTGTGTGGCCAGGCGCCGCTGAGCGCGGGGGTAGGGAAGAAAGAGGAGGGATCCGGCGGGGGTGGGGGGGCGTGCGGGCGGGGGGCGCTGGCTGAGTTTGCGATGAGCCGGCAGGAGGAGAGGGGGAGGTAAGGACGCGGACTCCCACGGTCCCAGATCCCCGAGGGAGGTGCTACCAGTCCCACGCAACGACCCTCCTGTGATCCTGCCGCCCCCTTCCCAAGGGAGCAGCCCAGGCCGCGCGTCCGGCGCCAACACTCACCGCAGCCTCTCTCCACATAGTTCTCAGCAGTGGCCGCTCCTGGTCATCTCCAGGGCTGATGGCTGCGGCCGCTATTCAGCGCTTGCCGGGCCCCATGCTCCGGCTAAGCCCCCGGCGTCTCGCTCCAAGAGCCTGAGCTCGGCTTCCTTCCCGGCTCTGGACAGCAGCTGTCCGGTCCTCTGAGCGCGCCCAAGAGCCCTCTCCGCAGCCCCGGCTCCTGGCTGGTGTGTGTGAGGGAGTGTGTATGTGAGAGTGAGTGTAGGAGCGCGCGCGCGCGTGTGACCGGGGATCCCCGCGGTCCCTGGCCGAGAGAAGCGCGGGCGGGAGAAGGCAGCTCCCTCCTGGCCGGTCGCTGCGGGGCCAGCTCGGTGCGGGTCGTTCCACTCCCTACTTCCCGATGGGAGTCCGGAGAGT
Source organism: Myrmecophaga tridactyla (assembly GCA_004026745.1). Taxonomy (NCBI): domain Eukaryota; kingdom Metazoa; phylum Chordata; class Mammalia; order Pilosa; family Myrmecophagidae; genus Myrmecophaga; species Myrmecophaga tridactyla. The sequence continues at coordinate 36,816 of PVIY010004885.1, read as the reverse complement.
GCCTGGCCACCAGGGTTCACAGCACAGGCAAATCCGGGCTCCCTGGGCGTACTCCTGCTGCGGTAGCCTCCGAAGAAAAGGACGAGGAAGGCAGGATCACCCCCCACGCGAAGTTAGCGACTTGTTCTCAGCGGGCGAGACCGTGCAGCCTCCGCGCAAACCAGAGATGCTTGGAGCTCCGGCGGACGAAAACGTCTCCCGCCCGCAGTCGCCCTCTCCGGAGGCGTGCCGAGGCAGACCCCGCAGTCCCTCGGTGGCAGCACGGAGCGCGGTCACCAGCTCCCAGAGCGCACAGAGGACGCTAGGCCAGGATGGGTGGCTGCCGGTGGCGGGGGCGCCTGCGGCGGCGCGTGCCGCTGTCCCTGGTGCTGGAACCACGCTCTCCGCCCGCTCTCGGGCGTCTGGTGCGGCTGAAGAATCAATTATTCAGATCTCTGCTACCGCTTGCTTCCTCCTCCCCCAGTGCCTCGCGCAGGGTACAGCAGTCCCCTCTCCACGCACAGGCGCGCCGACACACATACAGACACAGACACACACACAGGCACGCACGCACACACACACACACACACAGAGTCTGCTCCAATGTTTCTCCCTGTGCCTTGCCACCCCCGTACAGGAACCCACTTCTCTGATATCAGGGAGTCAGAATCCTAACAGATTCTAGAGCATCTTCCTTCTTCTTTTCTAAATGACGTTAAGCAAGAATCGTCCTGAGGTTGCCACTTCTAATCTACCAGCAGGGAGAGCCACAGATCGTGGGGGTTCCTTGGTGTGTGGGGCTTGATTTCTGGCAACTGGGCATAAAACACATTGTCAGGTGAAGTCCTGGCCTCTTTTACACTCCCCTGTCATCTCTCCCTCCAACGACCAGTTTCTGTCTTTCTCCCCTCAAGCAGTGGAAGGAAAGGAACCTAGAATTTTGAGAGATTTTGCAATCACTGCTGTAACCCTGCCTCCTCCACTTATCAGCCTATAAAATTGCTAATCTGGAAAATGGGGGACAGAAAAAAATCTACTTCTTCAGGTTATTTTTTGCAAAGTTGATGAAATAGCTTTGGTAAAGGTGCCAAGTAGAACTAACACTTAGTAGGTGCTCAGTAAACATGAATTGCATTCAAGATGGCCAAGGAAGGAGGGGATTTCTTCCAGGGGTGTGACTGTGTCTACTGACATAGAGACCAGAGAGGGTCACAGTTCCTGAAGACCTGTGGGTTTATTATTGAGCTGGTTATTATATGTTGAGTTCCCTGGGGTCTTGTTATGTAAAAGTCAAAGACGCATGGGGGAAATTCTGGATGGTAAATGACACTGAGGGCTTGTGTATTTTAAGGCAGAGAATGGGGAATTGTCTATTTCTTCAAACTACAGCTTTGCTGAGCTCTCATTGTGTAGGATGATCATTTATTGGACTTTTCCACATGTGCAGGACTCTTCTTTGAGGACCAACAGAGAATTGAGGTAATTTTATTTTAATGAGGTATAAATTATATACAATAAAATATACAAATCTTAAGGGTTCAGTTTGATAAATATTTAAATTATGTGCATCTCTGTAGACCTTTCCCCAAAACAAAATAAAGGATATTTCCATCACCCCAAAATTAGTTTTCTAGGGCTTTCGTAATAAATTGTCACGAACTGGGCAACTTGAAATAACAAATTCTCTCACAGTCTTGAAGCTAGAAATCCAGAATCATGGTGTCAGCAAGGCCATGCTCTCTCTGAAGGCTTTGAAAAGGTTCCTTCTTTGCCTATTCCTAACCCTCGATGGTTAAAGGCAGTCCTTGGCATTCCTTCATTTATGGCAGAATGCCATAACTCCAATGTCTGTCTTTATCTTCACCTGGTCATCTTCCCTCTGTGTCTGTCTGTGTGTGTGTGTGTCAGATTTCTCTCTTCTTATAAGAACATCAGTCATATTGGACTAGGGCCCACCTTGAGCCAGAATGATCTCATCTTAACTAATTACATCTTCAAAGATGCTATTTCTAAATAGGGTTGCATTCCCAGGTACAGGGGGTCAGGAGGATTCTAAAGGATGCTTCTGGTTTAAAACTATGGACTTTCCATTACTTGCCTAGCAATGCTAACTCTGAAGCATTTCCTCTAGGATGAAAACTTGGTTGGAGAGTTTGAAGTTATTCATACCCTAACTTGTAGAAAAGATCAAACAGGTATGGTCTTCTCTGAATTGAGAAAGAAGATGGTCCTTCATTTGTAGGAACAGACACAGACAGCTGGAGTTGCCCCAATGTAGGCCTCTCCCCAACTTGGAGAACCATTTAAGGGCAAGCTCTTGGAATTCCACCACACATCCAGAGACTATAACAATGTGCATGGGATCATGCCAACTTGAGTGGTACCACAAAGCTAAACTAACCAAGCAGCTTAGGACACTGAACCGTATTTTGCTACTCAAGTGTTTCAGATGGCAAAGCTTTTTGTAGTGTAGCAGCTGTGCTGACAAAGGCAATGTTGTAAAAAGACCCCAAGTCAACTGTTTTGCAGTCTGTTTTACCAACAGGTTATATCACCAGTTGCATCTTAAAGAAGCTGATATAATCTATTCTGGTCTTCAGGAACAAATTGTTTACACTGTTCAATTCAACTGATTTATCTTCAAATGTTTCTCTAAAGAAATGAGCCGATGGTTGTCACTTGACCTGAGTCACTTAAACACTGTGGTTAAAAACCAACCATCATCTCATGTGCACAAGAGAGAATGAAAATGAGCCAATCACTGAGTATCTCTATTCTTAAAGGAAATTCAAAAAGAATTATAGCATTTATAGGGAAGGTGAAGGTGATCTCCCTTCACCATCCCTCCAGCCTGTAGGTTGGAGCTCTTGAGCATTTCCTCTCTGTCTTACCCATGGTTCCCAGAATAGAAAAAGAGACTACTACTATGTGCCTTGTCATGTGGCAGAGGAACCAAGGATCACTGACAGCCAGACTTTGGGAAGAAAGCATTGCCTTGATGATGATGCCTTGGTTTGGACATTTTCTCAACCTCAAACTGTAAGCTAATACAGTTCAAGCTGAACCATTTAATGGTATTGCTTTAAGCAGCCTAGGAAACTAAAATACCCACCAAATCAACAACCCCAATTCCAAGAGTTATAGGGCAGCTTCCAAGCCTAGAGGAGGGCAGGCTTCTCCTGGAGGAAATCTCTCCCCTCAGAGACCCGCCCTTCATTGTGCAGAGAACCCTCTCACCTGAGGTTCTCTCAAATAGCATTTGGAGCTGAGTCATCTTTGCAGACTACCCTACCTGCTATGTTTTGCACAACACAAGTCCCATAAGAGAAGTTTTCTGTGATCAAGTAAGTGTGGAGAACTCTATATATCTGAGTCACTTTAATATGAATTCTTATCCTAAAGGACCTAAAAGTTCCTGCAGTTAAAAAAAAAGTGTTAAGTTTTATTAATCCAGCAACATTCCAAAGGAAATTAATCATGGAAATCTATTTTATTCTACATAAAAGCTGCTACCACCCTACAGAACTATCATTTCTTTGAATGCTTTTTTGAGAAATTCTGATCCGGTTCAACATCTTTCTTTTGCACCCGAAGAAACTGAGGCCCATGAGTGGCTAATCAACTATAGTGTTATAAGACAAGAGGATAAAGGCAAGTTTTGAATAGGATCTCAAGTTTTTACTTTATGCCTCTGTTGTGTAAAATAAAGTGTTTGCATCCCACAAGGCTATTGGGATTCCGAAGCAGTATGATAGAATCCTGAGAGGGAAGGAGAGAGCAAAAGGCAGTTTAGGATTGCTACCTCTAGGCAATCGTGGTGATCTCCCTTCACCATCCCTCCAGTCTGTAGGTTGGGGTTCTTGAACATTTCCTACCTGTCTTATCCATGGTTCCCATCCTTTCTGACTTTGTGTTTAGAGAATGGCAGATAAACCACTCACCTATCCTGTAGCCAGGCAGATACCACTAATCGATTCTTGAACCATTTCCTCAGCATTTAAATAGAGGCTCATAGGCTTGCTCAGTTTTATGTTCTACCCATCGATGGAGCAGGGCTGGCCCCAATTTCCATTCTGAGTTAAGTTCATGTAGATTCCTAATTTTAGCACAACACGACTCTGACTGCCTCCATATTCTTTACTCTCAGTATTTATCTCTGTGTTGCCAGCCTGATAACCTTCAGGACATTTTCTTCCTTAGACTGAGGTTCCCCCATTTCTGAAAGGAAGGTTTAGACTAGCCAGGATGACCTCAAAGCTCCCTTCCACATCTGACATGTTAACCTTCTGTGTCCGTTCTTGATGGTTTTAACCCAGACATCTTAGCCAAAGGGTAAAAATCCCTTCCTGCTCCCAGGACCCATTCAAGTATCAATAGCTTTAATCAAAAGGCAAGGCTTTGCCTAAACCAATCTATGCTAGGCTTCAGAATCAAAATGAGTACAGCAGCATGAGTCTTAATTTGCAAAAGATTTCTTTCCTTGCTGGTCTTTACTTATTGAGCTTCTTTATATCAGGCAGGACTCTGGGAAACATCACAGTGTGCTGTCAGGGGAAGAAAAGTTAACTGGGACCCAGGGGTCCTACGTTCTGCCGCTTCTTGCTCTGTGGATTTGGGAGAGCCATTAACCTGTCCGTTTCTGTATCTCATCAGTAAAATGGGAGTTAAAATCATCCTGCCTCCCTCAGTGCAGTGGGGAAGGCTGTAGAAGGATGTGCCTTAGAGTAGATCCTGAGATAAGGATCTGAGAGTGACAGTCTATTTGGGAGGTGATCCCGAGAAGCACAGGAGGATGTGGGAAGTAAGCCAGGTGTCAGGTCTCAGAAAAGAAAACTTAACATACAAAATGGATTCTGTGGCATGGGGGCCCCTTCAGTTTCTCTCCCTCAGCAGCAGCTCCGACAGGACCTGATGTGCTGGCAAGATAGATGAGCATGAATAGGCCAACACCCCTCCCTCCAGAGGCCAGAGGCCAGACCAGATACCATGAGCATGAAATCATGAACTACACCAGCCTGATATCTCCCAGCGATGCCTGCAGCCACACATCACCCCCATCCTTCTTGTTGTGGTTTTTCCTTTAAAACCACAAGCTGTCAGAGAGTTGGAGCCATTCCTCTTTTGCTAGCAGGTTTCATTGGCTCCCACCTGCCTGTTCTCCCCTTGCTTTCATTCTGTCTGTGTCTTTCTCTCTAGCAATAAACTATTAAGCTTTAACTTGCTGTCTCATGTGGAATCCTTTAACGACGCTGTGCCTAACACCAGGGAAGGGAGGAAGCACGTAGAATGTGCTCATAGGAGGGCAGCCACTGGGGAAACTGAGGCCCCCTCTAGCCGAGGCCCATCTGGAAGACTGTGTCAAATAGATTTCAGAATGATCCCACTGGGTGGCGAGAAGGCTGGGGCTTTACCCAGCTCCTCAGTTGGTGAGGGTCACTCACAGGGCATGCAGTGGCCCTTTCCAGCCTGCCCTGCACACAGGCAAATGCACAACGTCATCAGCACGCACAGGCATTGTCTACGAGTGGCCTCCAGGGTGGGCAACGACGGGGTCAATGGCTGCGTGTGCTTGAACACACTGCCTCCCATATAGGAGGAGCTGGATCGACTGAGGGCCCTGGGAGCAAGAGGGAGGGACGGCCATGCCTCCATCCTGAAAGGGGCCTGAGCCCTTTGATACTTGGTCTGTAGAGAGGAGGGCGTCAGACCGTGAGTATCCCCCATCTACTAGTGAACATGGATTCATCAGTATTCTAGAATCTGACCCACTGTGGTGGTTTGAAGCTGGATGTACCCCAGAAAGACAAGTTCTTAAATTTAATTCATTCCTGTGGGTGTGGCCCCATTGTAAGTAGGATATTTTAATGAGGCTATTTGTGTTACCATGTGACTCACATCATTCAGAATGGGTCTTATTACAGGAGTCCTTTATAAACAGAATGAGGAGAGACAGACAGAGAGAAAGAGAGAGAGATCATGGAAGCAAGAAGCTGAAAACAAAGACACCCGGAAAAGAAAGGAGAGACCAGCAGGCACCGTCATGTGCTTTGCCACATGGCAGAGGATCCAAGGATCGCTGTCAGCCAGACTTTGGGAAGAAAGCATTGCCTTGATGATGGCTTGATTTGGACATTTTCTCACCCGCAAACTGTAAGCTAATACAGTTCAAGCTGAACCATTCACGGTATTGCTTTAAGTAGCCTAAGGAAACTAAAACACCCACCAAATCAACAACTGCAATTCCAAGGGTCATAAGGCAGCTTCCAAGCCCAGAGGAGAGCAGGCTTCTCCTGGAGGAAATCTCTCCCCCTCGGGGACCCACCTGTCAATGTGCAGAGAACCCTCTCACCTGAGGCTCTCTCAAGCTCAGCTGTGGCTGGGTAAGATCAGTCCCTGAGGACAGAGTTTTGAAAGCCCTGCAGCCAGACCATTTGAGGCCATTTTCCCAAGGCCAGGATAACTCACCCCACAAACGAAAAGGAAAAGTTGGTCTATGCTACTCTATCTGATTCATGAATCTGAGCTTAGGGAGGAGATTTCCCAGGGAGATGTCTGTACACCAAGGAGAGAGACCACATTTGTGGTGCCCAGATCATTGCAGATTGCCATCTGGAAGCCACAGAGACCCTTGGGAATAATTGAACCCCCAATGCTACTCTTCAAAAATGAGGACACCGAAGTCCAGGAAAGTCAAATAAGTTGCTGAAGGTCACTAAAATGAGCTTAGGGTCATAGGCAGTCTCTTACACAGGTCTTCTTATCACAGGAACAGTCCTTTCCCTATACATAAATACAGTTTCCTCCATCTGACGTGAATTCTAGCAGAGGTTGACAGATGGAAAGTTACTACAAACTATTTCTTCAGTGGGCACAGTCCTTGGGGACCCATGTGTGAAGGTTAGTTTCATTTGTCAACTTCGCTGGGTGATGGTGTCCAGCGGTTTAGTCAAGCAAGCACTGGCCTGATTGTTACTGTGAGGTACTTCATAGATGTATTTAAATCATTAGTTAGTTGATTGCATCCCTGGCTGATTGCATCTACAATCAACAAAGGCGATTGCCTTCAGCAATGAGAGGAGTCTCCTCAACCAAGCTGTTGGTGGTCTTAAAGGGAGAACTGAGGATTTCAGCAGTCAGAAAGAAGAATTTCCATCTCTGCTTTAGCTAGCTACCTTCTCCTGGGGAATTCATCATCACCTTCATCGGAGTTACTAAATTATAGCTTCTTCTGAGAAATTCAACATCACTAACAGATTCCCAATTTGTGGCCTACCCTAAAGAATTTGGACTTGCCAAGCCCCACAGTCATGTGAGCCAATTCCTATAATAAAGTTCCTAATATTGATATGTACATTTCCTCTTGATACTGTTTTCCCAAAGAACCCTGACTGATACACCATGGTATTTGCATCATAACTGGGAGATCTAAAAGGTATGGGTGCCCCATGCTCTTTGGGCTGGGAGTTGGGGTTTGGGAGTAAAGAGAGGAGGAAAATATGACCCAGCTTCTGAGGTCTTCCAACAGAGAAATAACTCAGGGCACCAAAAGCCCCGCTTAGTACGTGTACTGGCCATGAAGGACAACTAGCCTAGGATTCGAGAGCTGACCCTACCCAAGAATGCCACTAGTACAGGGCAGATCTGGGGTTGCAACTCATCTGTGTCAAATAATCGAACCCCCAACGCTTCAAAGATGAGAACACAGAAGCCCAGGGAAGTGAAATAAGTTGCTTAAGGTCACTAAACTGCTGAGCTTAGGGTCCTAGGCAGTCTCTTACACAGGTCTTCTTATCACAAGAATCACCCTTTCCCTATCCATTAATACAGATTCCTCCATCCGACATGAATTTTAGCAGAGGTTGAATTCTGCAGAACCTGCACGTTGAACCAATACATTATCCACTAATTTGCTGGGCCTCTTTAGATGATTCGCTTAACCTCTCTGAGCCTCATTTCCCTCCAAGAATGTGGGATCAGCAATTCCTGGAGTTCAGGCTTGGTTTAAGCAGCAGAACCCCTTCAGTAAGACAACTCTTACATGTAACCCTAATTCAGAATGCAGCTTTATCTCAGGTTGGAAAGGGGGAAAGGGTTGAAGGCCTGACGTTCATCCTCAGCTTCTCCTCACCCTTTCCCCAACCTCATGCCCACCTGGTTACTTACAGAATTCTATGGCTGTGCTGGGCACATTTTAACATATGGTCCAAGCCCTGTAACGTACAGGAGAAGAAACAGGACTGCGAGGGCCAGGAATTAATAGACTCATTCACCGGTAAGAGATTAAGCAAATTAGAAGCCAGGCTTAAAAAATAATAATCTGAACCTGGGTCTGAAACTTGCCAGCTGTGTGACCCTGATCAGATCTCTTAATCTCTCCATGCCTCAGTTTTCTCGTCTATAAAATGGGGATAATTATAGCATTTTAAATGGAGGGGTATATAAAGAGAAAATGAAATGAAACACAGTAAACACTTAGCCGAGTGCCCAGCACACAGTAAGTAATTAACAAATGTCAGTTAACAGTGTGTTTATTAACATCTGATAGGGCTCTTTGGGGCCGAAAGCAAGGAGTTCTACTGGGCTGCGGCTGTGGCCTGGAAGCTCTGACAACTTCCCTGGGCTGAACGCTTCTGCTGTGTGCTCGGAAAGTGTGGCCAGCAGGGCGGAGGAGGCAGCTCTGGGCTGGCCGTGGCTCTGCGGCTCAGTGCATTTCAGATGGTGCCCACGGGGGAGCTGGCTGACAATATGTTGGCAGAGACTCCCTTCCTTGCACAGTTCACCGAGCCCACAGGGCCCCGGAGCCTCGCGCTGTAGCCCACTCTGCCAAGGAGCCAGGCTGCCCAGCCGGGGCTGACAGAGGACAAGCAGAATGAGCCCCAGGAGCCTCCAGGAGGGGCCAGGTGAGGCCCTTCCTCCCCATTACCTGAGTTCATGTTACCTCGATCCTTTTTCTGAAAGTGACAGCACTTAGAAAACCTCCAGGAAACTGAAAAAACGTGGCCTTTTCAGTGACCTGATGACACATCGGTTTCTCCATCTGAAAAACGGAGGCAATAGTCATATTGACTTTACAGAGTCCGCTGTGTGGGCTGCAGTGTGAATTGGTGCATAGAGTGATTGAAATGGTGTGTACGACGTTGAAAATGTTCAATAAATGTTAGCCACCATCCATGTCTGTATTATATTCACATTCTTGTCCGCATTATAGCACAATGATGAAAGCACAGATTGTGGAAACCCCCTGCCCGGGTCCAAATCTTGGATGCACGTCCTCTTATATAGGCAAACTATCCAACACGTGAAGCTTTGGTGTCCCCATCTGTAAAATGGGTATGATGTTTGTACCTCCCTCCCAAGATTGCTGAGAAGATTAAATGAGGTAATACACATGAAGCACATAGCACAGCATCTAATGCATAACAAGAGATCCCAAAGCTATGAGTGTTGTCCACTGGCCTTATTCTTGACCAAGTCACATAGCAAGTTAGGCCTGGATTAGGGGCTGCCTGGATCCCCACTGAGTGCTTACTCCACCACTCGATGCTGCCTCTCACCCAATTAAAATTCCTGGCTCTGTCCAGAGAGAGTCCCTGTTCCTAAAAAAGAACTCCATTTTTACTGGGAAGCCACAAAATAAGCCGTTGCCAAATCCAGCAGCCAGATCCTATCGCATAAAGAATATTTCTCTTCGTTAGCAAAGCTGCCCAAAGATTCGGACTTCAGGGAGAGGAAGAAAGACTTAGCCTCAACACAGCAGAGCTGGTAGCCAAACAGACCCGGCTGGAGCCACAGCTGAGAGCCTTGCTCCACTTCCATGGTCAAGAACCAGTCATTCAAGCCCTCCTGACCCTCAGTTTCCTCATCTGCAAAACCAGGGCTGTTGTCAGAATTAAAATAGGCGAAGCGACTGTCACAAAAGGCCATTATTATACGGCACAGTTCTCTTTACTGAACGACCTATTTGCGGGCTTTGTTGTTGTTTAGTGGTGGCTGTGGTTGTTGTTTGGAGTTTTGTTTTTAGCAACAGTGTAAAGGTTTTTCTTGAATCCTGGGACAGAGAAAGGACAGTAATGAAAACCCTGGCAAGTCGGTTTTAGTTTAGTAACAGCGATGTACCAATGTCAATTTCTTAATTTTGACAAACACACCACAGTAAGGTAGGATGCTGACATTGGTGGACATCGGGTGGAGGGTACATGAGAACTCTCTCTGCAACTTTTCTATAAATATAAACTTATTCCAAAAGAAAAAGCTCATTAAAAATAAACAAAAATATATAGGCTTAAGAAAGTGGCCTATTTGATTCTGTGCCTATCTCTAGAAAGTTACCCAAGGAAGTAGTAATAGAGGTTGCCTCCAAGAAGGAAAAAGAAGTGGCCAGAGGACAAGAAAAAGAGAAAGGGTGAGAGGGAAGTGGCTAGAGACAGGTTGAGAGGAAGGATTAGAGCTCCCTATGGGGCTTGATTTGTTGTGGACATGTACACAAATTACCTTTGGTTTTTAAAAATGAATAAAAGGCTGAGATGTCAGCAAGTACTCAGGTACGTACATGGGGGTCTCTGCCTGCTCATGGGTGTCAGGGAAACTAAGGGGCAAGAGAAATTGGTTCCTGAAGCCCAGCTAAAGCAACAACTCTGATGGAGAAGGAGCAAAGGAGAAGGAGCTTTCACGGCCAAGACAAAGCCTTGGGCTCTAGCATTTCCATACACTGAACCTTAAGACCCCCAAAGCATACTATGTCTTTCCTGGTCCATCTCTTCAAATAAACAGAGATCCATTTGTCTGCAAAGGGTTGAGACCCTCCACACAGCAGGACACACTCAACTCTCTAGGGACCAAATCGTCTACTAGGTGCCTGTCCTATCTCAGCTTATATCTGGTCTCAGAGCAATCCCAGAAGGTTGGAATCAGTGTCCTCATTTACGGTTGAGGAAATAGCAGCTCAGAGTGAGGATGCCCTTATTACCTAACGAAAGTCCTACTGGCACTGAGATAGGATTTGAACTCAAGACTCTGGAGTCCAGCTCAGTGAGTTTTTCCACTGCATCTCATTCCCTCCCTGCTGTCCAGGCTGGGGTCTGGCAGGTATAATGTGGGCTCTTTTGAATGGGAAGGGGACACAAGCATCTCCATTCCTGGGCCCTTAGTCCTGCAATTCATAACCATCACCAATAGAGAGCAGTAGTCCTGGATTTTAATTACAAAAGTGGATCCCAGCTCTGTCTTGGAAACCCAGATGGTTAGAAGCACAATCAATCTCAGCTCCAAACTTCAGGCAGGTGAGATGTAATAGACTTCATTGTGCAGGTGAGGTAATAATGGATTTAATAAAAAGGGCTTGTGTTACATTACATTGCAAGAGACAATGTGGAGTGATAGAAAAAGTAGGGGGTTGGGAAGCAGATTATAGTAGATTTGAATCCTCATTCTTCCCATCACCTTGGGCAGGTCATTTAACCTCTTTGAACCTGAGTTTCCTCTTCTGTGAAATGGGGATAAGAATACCTGCAGATTCTAAATAACAATGGGCTTGGCACTGAGACAGCTCCAAACAAATAGAAGCTATGATTATTACAATAAAATTGAGATTTTATTAAAGACTTCAGCAGCAATCATAACACTATTTGAACACTGACTGCACCAGGTTAAGCATTTTACAAGCTTTATCTATTCAGTACTCAGAATAATCCTTTGAAATGTGTAATTATTACAGCTAAGAAGAATGAGCCCAGAGATGGTAAGTTACTTGCCCAGAGATACACAGGAAACCAGAAGCACAGCCAAGACAAAGCATGTTTTCTGGCTCCCAGTAAACCACACCTAAATGCTATGTTAGCACTGGATTTTGGAGGCTACACATCAACCCCAGCTTCAAAATTTAGTGATCAACAGAAATTCCATGACAGAGATTAAAATGCAGGTTCTTGATCCTTGCCTCCATCAATTCTGATTCTGCAGGTGTGGCATGGGAATCTACACGGGGCAGACTGCATTTCTAATCATGAACACAACAATATCCCCCATCTCACAAGCTCTTCTAGGGCCTTGTTCTTCCCCCTCAAAAGGTTGACTCTATGAACCATGAAACTAGGTGGGATTTTTTTACTTCCTAAACCAACATAATACAGCAAACATGTTGCTATGACTTCTGAGGCTGGATCGTTAAAAATGCAATATAACTCCACCTCTTTCTCCTGGACTCCAGCACCATGATGAGAGGAAGCCCAGTGTCCAGTTGAAAGGCTTACATGGAGAGGAGCCAAGGCTCCCAGCTCCCAGCCCCCAGCCCCCCAGTCCTGGCTGAATTCCTGGCAACAAGCAGCACCAATTTGCCAGCCATGTAAGTGAGTCATCTCAGAAGTGAATCTTCTAGCTCCCAGTTGAGCTACTCTGGCAAAGAAAAGCCATTCCTGCTGGACCCTGCCCAGACCACAGATTTATTGGCAAACTAATAGTTGTTGTTTTCAGCCTCTAAGATTTGAGACAATTTGTTATGCAGCGATACATAACCGATATACTACATTTTTAACAACCCTCCTCAGGTGGTTCTGTCACAGGTGACCAGAAATCAAACATTGCTACCATATGAACTTGGGAGGAACATTAGCAACCTGCCTCTGGCCATACATTGCAGACTGTGCACCCATGCCAGCTCTGCAAAGAGATGTCAAAATCCCTGCCTCTTCCTTTGGGTTCATGAGCCAAGCCCTCAGCCTTCCTTGCACTCACATATGTTTGCCTCATCATCTTTCCCAAGAAAGCCTGGAGCGCTCCCCACTTCTGGGTTAGCAAAGCCAATTTTTCATTCATATTTGCAGAGGTATTTTCTACCCAAGTAAGAAGCAGCCTTGCAAAATTTTGGGTAAATAACACGAGTCCAGGAACAATACTCCCAGGCAGTAGGCACAAGATGCAGGAAATGTCAGCTCTCTTGGGACTGCTCAGTCTCACTCAGACACAGCAAGGTACTGCTCAGAGGAGCGTGGGGCCACTGCCACTCCTGAAAGCCAAAGACAGGCTTGAGCATCATGATTAAATAGAAGCACTCAAGGTCCAGGCGACCTGCATTGAAATCCTGGCTCTGTGATTTACTAGCTGTGTGACTTGGACAAGTTGCTTAACCTTTCTGAACTTAAGTTTTCTATTGTGCAAGATGAGAATAAAAATAGCTTCCCAATTGGGTTGCTATTAAAATAATGCATTGAAATCACCTAGTGCAGGGAGGAGCTTAGTAATAAGTATTCATTAAATAGGAATACTTATTGTTTAAACAAGCATCATTTTCTATGCTTCCAAGATATAGAAGAAGCAGATTGGAGAGATAGGAGAGGCCCTGGGATGGAAGAGAGGGCAACTTGATTCTTGTTTTTGTTTTGCCGCTCACTTGCCCACTGATGTGAAGCAAGGCAGTTAATGGTGCTGGACCTTCTATTGTAAAATGAAGCAGAATCGGAGATGATTCCTGGAGCACTTTAGCATTGCATGTTCTTGCTGTGGGTGCTGAGAAGGCCCTATAGCCCAGTATACCGAATACGCTTTTAGCAGTAAATGGAAGGAAAAAAAATCTCAAAAGAGCTTAAGCCAGAAAAAAAGAAATGGTCAGCTCAGAGAAGCCAAATGCAGGGTAGTTTCATGTGTGCAAACCTTGCTCCCTTGCTTGTTATGACTTGTTTAAACAAAGGAACATCATTGATCTTATGTGGACACAGAGCCCTGGGTGCATGGAGCATGGGCAGTAAAGGGCTGATAACGCTGGTCGAAACTCAGTCTTGTAAGCATGCCAGAAAGGCCTCTGCCCAAAGACTGTGAGGAAGCCTGTTAGAGTCTACGCACACACAACTGAAATACCTCCCAAGTCCTGTGATTCATTACACCCCTGGAAGCATGCCTGCTTTGTTCTCTACCTTTATATACTGCTGCGGAGATCTGCCTGGATCTGCCTGGATCCAGCTACCACGTTAGAACTCATCTCCACTTTAGAACACATCTCCGCTATGTGAGCTTCCTCAAAATAAATGACTCTATCAACCATCCGTGCCTATCGGAGTTGTCCTTTAGGCTTCTCAGCAAGGGTGCCAGCACCTTGGGACCTGATGCAGTAGCCCCGTGTGACATCAAACTTGGGTGCTGGCTCTGATGTCTCCTTACCTAGAAATAGCAGTCTCAGGCACACTTAAGCCCAGCAAGGGAAAAGAACAAGCTCCTTGAAGCCCCTCCAGCCTGCTAAGAATGAAAGAGACAGAAACAGGAAGAAATCGTGGAGATAACCCAGAACAGCCCCAAGCTCTGGGAAAAGAAGAGATTCCGTCACTGCTGAGGCCGCCCTCTCCCCTCCCTCCAGATCTCTCCCTAGGCATCTTAGACTCTGCTCCTGAGCTCTCACTGAGCAGCCCCAGTGGAAGGCAGGTGTCTTAGTTTTCGGGGTCTGCTGTGATAAATATCATACCTGGCTGGCTTAAACAGCAGGAATTTACTAGCTCTTAGTTTTGGAAGTCAGAAGTCCAAACCAAGGCGTCGGCAAGGCTGGGCTTTCTCCAGGTGTGGTATTCTGATGGTGGCTTCCAAGCAAGCCCCCATCCCATGGTGATCTCTCTTCTTGTCTCCTCCTCTGATTTCTTCTTCTTCCCGGTCCAGTTTCCTTTGCTTTTAGAGACTTTAGCCATCCTGCATTGATGAGTTTGGCCACACCTTAATGAACAACCACTTCAGAGGTCCTACTGATGGATGAGTTCATTCCCACGGCCAAACTAATAACTAATTAGACCTTAACTAATAACGTCTTAAAGGGTCCTCTTTTTTTTTCAGAAAAAGAAATAAAAAGACAACAGAATTCAAGGGTCCTCTTCACAAGTGGGTTCACCTCCACAGAAGCGCAGGTTGGGACATGAACAAGTCTTTTGAGGAGACGTGACTCAGCCCCCACCAGTGGGGGAGGAGTCCCGACTTCCCTTCTTAGTGGGCAGCTCCTGGAATGTGGCCCGGGGCTGAGTGTGCTGGCCTGAGCTGGCCTGCGTGTTCGGCCTTGGCAAGGTGTTTTACATCTGTGCCTCTGTTTGTCATTTATGAAGTGGGGTTGATAAAAAGTGTATTTATGTCCTGGGTTTATTATGAAGATTAAATCGGTGCAGACACGGTGCTTATAACAAAGAGGTCACTATTGCTCACACAGGGCGGAGAGTGGCTGAGACCTATAGCAGGAGGTGTTTTACCGCAGTGTTTTCATATTATAAGAGCAATGCATAACCGAAAAATGGAATCAACCCAAGTGGCTATCAACAGAGGATTAGATAAACAAAATGTGGTCTATCCATGTAGTAGAATATTAAGCAGCCATAAAAAGGAATGAGGTTCTGACACACACTAGCATATGGATGGAACTTGAAAACATTACACTGAGTGAAATAAGCCAGACTCAAAAAGACAAATATTATATGAATCCACTTATATGAAATATCTAGAATAAGCAGATTCACAGAGACAAGAAGTAGATTAAAGATTACCAGGGGCTGGGAGTGGGGGTGGTTATTGCTTAGTGGGTGCAGAGTTTCTGTGTTTAATGATGAAATGTTTTGGTAACGGATGGCGTTGATGGTAGCACAATATTGTACATATGTTTAATGTCACTCAGCTGTACATTTGAGAATGGTTAAAACAGCTAATTTTATTATATGTATGTATATATATATAATAATATATATGTTCCAGAATTTTTTTAAAAGCAATGCAACCACAAAAAAAAAACACAAACTAAAAGTAATGCAACCACAAGGCTTAAAATACAGAATATAGGGGACTTAGAGATACATAGAAGCTAGGGATGGGTGAACCGTTAGCTAATGAGGCTGAACTCCAATGTAAGGGAATAGATAGTGTGAAGGTGATTCTCTAGTGGGTCTAGGAGTCATATTACCATACTGAAGATGAATAAGATTGAAAGGGGCTGTACAGACCTACGTGTCCCACTGATTAACACTGGAAATATGAATTAGTTCTCATAAGAATCACTTCAAAGGTATGATTCTTGTACAAAGAGTGTTTAAGTCCAGGGTACATGGGGAAAACTGCTATTGCGTGCCATGAGCTATGTTCAAAAGGAAACCATCAGCACTACCACAGCAACAGCAGAGGTAAATAATGGGGGGAGGGACAAGAGTTAACAGGAGGCTTAGATTTCCTATCTGGTGAGGGAATGTTTATTGCTTTGCTTTCTCTTGGGAACAATGAAATTATCTAAAATTGAGAATGCTGATGGACTGTGGACTTTGGGCCCTCTACATGATGCCTCATGAATGCAGGTGGCTGAAGGATGCACTGACGGAGAAGTAGATTGGCAAACAATGGTGTATACTTATGAACGAAGGCTGTGCTGGTACAAAAAGGAACAAAGTTGTGAGGCATGCAATGATGTGAATGAACATGTGGGACATTTGGTGAGACAAAATAAGTCAGAAATAAAAGAATAAGAATGGTATGGTCACCTTTAGAAAATGATTATAAGAAAACAGGGGCCTAGATTGTAAGCTTTTAGAGCAGACACTGGAGTAGTGATTATTATTTCTTGATTTTGAGAGGCTGTTTTATATATTTAACCTGATATTTAGAGATAATAATGAAGTCAAGCAGGTTGGGGTTAAAGTAATTCTGAACATAGGGGTAAGGAAGACAGTGTCTATATTTTAGAGCCACACATACTCTTTGAGACCAATGGAAGAAAGGTTTATTTGATCTGGAACTGAAATTTTCTGTAGTGCATAATCTAATTCAACATATCTGTATAGCTCAGATATAATTGAACAATTGAAACACAGGGAGCACAGAATAAAAAAGAGGTCGTTTAATCCTGAACAGGTTATTGCAATGCCTGGAAACATCCTAGAGTATATTAAGCAGATAATCAAAAAATATTGGCAAAGTCCCCTGAGGGATGGGAGAAAGAATATGGAACTATGAAACCTTACTATCAGGGAATTCCCTGAAACTGTGTCAAACTTTAGGGACACTCAAATCAATAAGCCATGCCCTCGATCAGGAGGCTTTCCCCTGTGAAGCTTATGTAGGTAGTGGAGCAGCTTAGACTACCTATAGGCATGCCTAAGAGTTACTTCTGGAGGACCTCTGTTGTTGATCGGATGTGGCCTCACTCTCTCTAAGCCCAACTCTGCAAGTGAAATCATTGTCTTCCCCACTACGTGGGACATGACATCCAGGGGTGAAAGTCTCCCTGGTGAAGTGGGAGAGGACTCCCAGGGATGAATCCAGACCTGGCACCATGGGATCAACAATTACATTCTGACCAAAAGAGGAAAAGAAGTGTAATTAATAAAGTATCAGTGGCAGAGAGAGTTCAAATACAGTCGAGAGGCTACTCTGGAGATTGATCTTATGCAAACTTCAGTTAGACCTTATTACCTGTCATAACCTGCCAACCCCCAACCAGGATCATTCCTGCCAAACCTAAAGAACACCTAGGGCAATATATAAGATTCCACAAGGGTTCCACGCACTAGAGCAACTTTCCAGAAACCTACAACCTCCAGATAGGTCTCTGGTCCAGAGACATCCTGAAACCTAGCCCAGCCTCTCCAGAACATCAGGTAGGTAGTTCCATCTCCCTATCCCATATTAGTGACAAATCCTTCCAATATGGAAAATTTAGAATTGCCATAACCCAAACACCCCTAAAGAGAGGGATGGAATGATCAAAGGTGATGGTGAAGTTATACAGAGAAGATAGGATTTAACAAATGAATATGAGTGCTGAATCATTAAATTGATATCTCTTTCAGTCTCCAGTATTTTAGAGCAGCTAGAAGTAAAAACCTAAAATTTGATATTGTAACCCGTGTCAAACTCTGAAATATGTTCTACAACTAATTGTGGTGCTGTGCTTTGAAATTTATAGCCTTTTGGTATATATGTTATTTTTCACAAAAAAAGAAGGAAAAAAAGTAGATTGTGATGATAAAAAAATATTTAAACCACCTAGTATCCAATATTCTGGAGCAGCTAGAAGGAAAAATCTGAGAGGATCATATGGCAGCCCATGACAAACTCGGATCTGTCCTGTAACTACTTGTTGAAGAGTGCTTTGAAAACTACTGCTTTTTTATTTCTTTGCTTTGTATGTATGTTATAGTATACAATAAAAAAGTTAAAAATAAAAAAAAATAATGAAAGAGGGAAAAAAAGCAATGCAATCACACAGAAAAAGGAAAAGGAAGGAATTGGGATATTCAACTGGACAATTGACCTAGTATTTTCAACACGTGAATGTGATGGATAAAAATGGGCTGGGAGCCTGGTGTTCTACATTTAAAGACAGGTAAGAGATATCATAACCCAATCCAAATACATGGTCCTTGACTGAGTACTAGTTTAAGCAAACTAGCTATAAGAAAGGCATTTTGGAGGATAATTGAGGAAATTTAAATGTGAATTACATATTCAATAATATTAAGGAATTATTTTTAATTTTTTCAGACGTCATCATGATATTGTGGTTAGGTAAGAAAATATCCTTATTTTTTTAGCAATACATTCTGAAATATTGATATCAAATTATGTTATCAGTAGCTAAAATATTTTAAACATTTCACCCAAAAGAAAAAAAAGACAAAGCAAATATGGCAAAATGTTAACAAATATAAAATCTAAGGGATGTTAGGGGTGTTGATAATATTAGTTTCTCTACTTTTTGTGTATATTGGAAATTTTTCATAATAAACAAAGCATGCTTATTATTAAAAAATTAAAAGTTACTGAAAACATACTAAAGAAAATATATTAACTCTACCACCTAGAGAAAATCACTAATAATGCTTTTATGTATCTCCTTCCTGTTTTTTTCTATGTTTTAACATCACTGCAATCACAAGACACACAGAAATCAGTAGTCTGCTTTTTTAAACTTATCATAGCATAAGCGATTTTCCTCGCTATTAAAAAGTCTTTGCAAACATCATTTTTAACGGCTGCAGAATATTTGGAATGAACCAGAAAACTCATAAGTTCATCTACACAAAATTGTAATTTAACTAAAATAATTATGACAATGATGGTTGTGTTAGTTTGGAACTTGCTAGAATGGGATATACCAGAACTGGAATAACTTTTAAAAGAGGGAATTTAATAAGTTACAAGTTCACAGTTCTAACCCTATGAAAATGTCCAAACTAAGGCATCCAGGAAAAGATACCTTAATTCAAGGAAGGCCGATGGGTCAGGAACGCCTCTGTCAGCTTGGAAGTCACATGGCTGGCATCTGCTGGTCCCTTGCTCCTGGGCTCTGTTGCTTTCAGCCTCTGTTCCTGTGGGGGTTCCTCACTTTGCTTCTCCAGGGCTGGCTTTCATCTCTTGGCTTCCCTTGGCTCTCTCCAGGTTCTGGCTTGCTTACCATCTCATGGCGACATCTCCTGGGCTCCAAGCATCTCCAAACATCCATATCTCTGTTCTCTAAGTGTTGGCATCTGTGTCAGTTCTGCTCTGAAGTTTCTGTCAGTGCTGTCGTTTCTGACTCTCTCCAAAATGTTTCCTCTTTTAGAGGATTCCAGTGAACTAATCAAGACCACATGGAATGGGTGGAGTCACATCTCCATCAAATCAAAGGTCACACCCACAATTGGGCATGTCACATCTCTGTGGAAATAACCTAATCAAAACTTTCCAGCCTACAGTGGTGAATCAGGATTAAAATAAATGGCTGCTCCCACAAGATTGGATCAGGATTAAAACATGGCTTTTCTGGGGTACAGAATACTTTCAAACCGGCTCAATGGTGATGGTTAATGGTCACTGAGCACTTGTTACACCACACTACTGCATCATATCTTTAATATTCAACCTGTGAAAACACTACTATTATGACTGATTCCATTGTATGAAAGAAGTTACTGGCACTCAGAGAAGTTAAGTGACTTATTCACAGTCACACAGCTAAGAAATAGCAGAGCCCAGACCCATACTGAAGCAGTGAGGTTGAAATGCAAGCTCATGCCTTTGTTTTTATTCAGTCATTCAACAAACATGGATAGGGCCCCTGCCCCGGCCCGGGTGCTGCAGAAGTAATTTAAAATGCTTAGACTAGAGGCCGCCAGCGTGGTGGTGATTTCCGGGGCCCAAGACTGCAGTGCCTGCATCCCTTCTCCAGGGCAAATGATAAAGCCAGATCTCGGGCCTCTGGTAATGACTTCCTGCCCATGGAAGAAGGGATCCCTGACAGCCAGAGAAAGGGTGAGGGTGGGGAATAATTTATGACTGATAATTAATGAAACCAGAACCCTTTTAATATTCATATTATTTATTCTTAGCCATGCTTGCCTGCACCAGCAATAACAGTTTGCTGTTAATGAGACTGGAACATTTTTAAATCAACTTAATTGACATTTTTATGGTATTCGGCAGGCCCTCAGCACGGGATTTTCAGCTGGGGAAATGAGTAAGAGTTGTGGGAAGAGATGGGGCCCTGTGGAGGCCAGTGCTATAGACAAGGCTGCTGAGAAGCACTCAGCAGGGAGAGGAGCCTCCCCAGCTGGATCTCAGAATGTTGGGCCTTGCTCCTTCCTGATGCTAACTTCATCCTCACCACAGCCACACTGTCCCCACCGCACCCCAGCCCTGGAAGTTCCACCTCACTCTGCAATCTCGGGCAATGGGGCTTTACCACGCAGTGCCTCAGTTTCCCCATCTGTAAAAGGGGATAAAAATAGTCCCTTCCTCACAGAGTTAACTGGTGCAAAGACCTCAGAACAGTTCTTGGTACTTTGCTACTACTAGTATTTCTGTTTCGTCGTTTTTGTTCCTGAAATGAATTTTATGTAGTCCCAAGGATTGATTGTAGCACTGTTGGCCAGTCCTACAAGAAGGTTTTACATCCCCATCCTACTGGACTCAGAAAGGGCCAGGTGACTCGTTTTGGTTACTAATATGTGGATGGAACTGATGCATGTCCCTTCCTAATAAGATTTGAGAGCCGACACATTACTCACCCTGTCTCTTTTCCCTCTGCCATGAGACCGGCAATGTTCTCGATGGAGGCCCTTCCGTCTGCCAGCTCCCAGAGTGAAGTGACATGGGGCACAGCCACCGCAAGCCCACGATGGGC
The DNA here is from genome assembly GCA_004026745.1 of Myrmecophaga tridactyla. Taxonomy (NCBI): domain Eukaryota; kingdom Metazoa; phylum Chordata; class Mammalia; order Pilosa; family Myrmecophagidae; genus Myrmecophaga; species Myrmecophaga tridactyla. The sequence continues at coordinate 15,737 of PVIY010004885.1, read as the reverse complement.
ACACAAGGTGAGAAAGGGAGAAATGTTCACTTCTGGAGGCCACTGAGCTTTGGGAGTCATTTGTTACGACAGCAAAACCCCACTTGTAATAACTGGGAAACAGTAAATAGATAAAGGCTGTGAAGGGGACTGTGGAAGTTCTGAGAGAAGCAACAGACCCAGCCAGGACTGAATGGGAAGGGTTTCAAAACCTTCCTTCCAATTTCAGTTGGGAGAAAGTATTCCACTCAAGATGAAAACTTAACTTTTTATTGATTGCTTACTTTGGTCTAAGTAGTCTAAAGGTATTATCTCATTTAACCCTCAAAACATTCCTATGAAGTCTAATTACTATGGAGATGATGGCTCCTATTTTTTACAATGACGCTTTTAAAGCTTAAATAACTTACCCAACATCCCAGCGGAATGATTTGGACCAAGGCAGAGCTCAGAAAATTATAAGAAAGGGCCTCATGTTTCACCGGCATCTGAGTCACTGGTGAGAGCGAGACTCGCTAAAATGAAAATTGCCAGGCCTACCCCAGACCTGCTATTGTAGGCAGAATTCTCGATGGTCCCATGGTCTCCACCCCCTGCTGTTAATTCCTCTATGCTCCCTTCCAGAACCTGTGACTTGATTCTAACCCACAGAGCATGGCAAAGGTGATGGGATGTCACTCCTGTGATTCACTTTCAGTATATGAGACTCCATATTAGCAGCCTAGAGAGAGGATCTCCTGCTGGTCTTGAAGAAGCTAATGGCATGTTGTGAACTGTCCATGGAGGAGGCCACATGGCAAAGCGCCAAAGGCAGCCTCTAGAGCCCAAGAGTGGCCTCCAGGCAAAGGCTGTTAAGAAGTTGGAGGGAGCCCTCAGACCTACAGTCACAAAGAAAGGAATTCTGCCAACACCTGAATGAGCTTGGAAGCAGAAACTTCCCCGTTTGAGCCTCCAGATGAGACCACCACCCAGCAGACACTCCAAGGGCTGTGTGGTGAGACCCTGAGCAGAGCAGCCCACTAAGCCATGCCCAGACCCCTGCCTCATGGAGACCACCGGATAATAAACATGTGTCGTTTTAAGCTACTGGATTTGTGGTGATTTGTTACACAGTCATAGAAATGAATCAACCCAAATCTCCCAGGACCAGACCCAGGACTTGGCATTTTAACAAGATGCCTGGTGATTCCTATATGCACAAAAATTTGAGAAATTTCTGTATAATTGTTCAAAGCATGCCACCTTGAATCTCTGTGGCCTTGAGCAAGTTGCCTAACCTCTCTGGGCCTCAATTACTTAATCTAATTCTGTAAAATGGGAATAATAATATGCATTCATAATGTAAGTAATTGACATGAAGAACAATGCCTGAGCATAAGAAGGGTTCAAAAACCAATTTGCCGTTACTAGGCATCTTGAAGGATGAGGAAGAGATGGAAAGGTGCAGGAGGAAGGGAAAGACTTTCCAGTGACAACGGCCCTGGAGACATGATAGATCTTGGGTTGCAAAGGGTGGAATTGTGGATGCCTCCAACTGAAGACCACCAGGACACACCCAGAGTTAACAAAGTTGGGCTTATTGACTTATCACAGTGATGAGAAGACAGCACAGGGAACTGTAGGGCATCTCAGTATGAAGGTGTTAATAAGGATTCGTCACAGGATTTGGGCTCATGTTAGGTGATTTGGGGGTGGGGGGGTGATTCAGTAAATGTTATCTAGAAAGAAGGGAGATAAGGCTACAGCTGTCATTGCTAAAGAGCATTGTTCACTCATGTTAGCCAGGACAGGTATGTTTGGTTGTTTGTGTGGTTTGGCAACATTTGGCTGGATTCAGGCATGATTCAGGACTCTCTCAGCATCCTGGAGTGGCCTCTTCTTGTTTCGGTTATCTGTGAAATTTTTCTGTTTATAAGAGAATGTCAAGGCCTAACTGCAAGGGCCAGGCCAGTTCCCAGTTGTCAGGGGTTGCACTACCCTTCCTCTGAAGAGTTCCATGCAAATATCAGAGCAAGGTAAACCCCGAAAGGGAGGGAGGCAGGAGTTGATGTCTAAAGGGTTGTGTTTTCGGACTTTGACTCGGGAGCTGGCTGGGGACCTCCCATACCGACCCCGGGGCAAGAGAAGAGACTTATCTTTCCTTCCTGCCTCTCTGCTGCAGAGAGCTGGCACCAGTCAGGAGAATAATCACCTTGTCTAAAGTCACTGGGGGCTCATCTCAGGACCGTAAATGATGGCCATGAGCTGGACCTTAGATTCCCCTTTCCCAAAGCTGGATTTTCATTGATTCCTTACTTTGCTCTGATATTTATTAAATGCCTACTGAGCCAGGCATTTCACTAGGGCACTATCAATAGAACAGGGAGCGAGACCAACAATTATGCCAACCAACCTTCCACATCACATACTCCCCTCTCATCAAGAGGAGCCCTCTCTCCTCTCCACCACATCCCTGTCTGTGAAGGTCCCTTCTGTCACTGAAGGTCCATCTCAGAAGCCTCCTCCTCCCTGAAGCTTTCTAGATTCATCCTGGCCCCAAGAAGGTCACTTCCCCATAAGCCCCTCCTCCCAGCTCTTTCACAATACATGATGCTATTTAAAGGGGGAGGGCCTTGACGATATGGATTCTGGTTGGGTCTGAATGACAGACATCTTTAGCAGAGGCCAAAGAGAAAAGAGAAAAGGCTCCGAGTGGCGAGCACAGGCTGGGGGACATTGTCCCCTAATGACTCCAAGAGACTCGGCAACCCTAGGAACCCCAAGGAACTTGCCCAGAAGAGCCTGCCCAGCAAGGAGCATGAGCCAAGGTCATGTGGATCGAAGAGCCACCCTCCTGGGGATTCCAGGAGCTGGAAGATAGAGCTCAAACATGAAGAAAAGGACTTCTTTATCCGTTCTTCTGAGCTTCTGACCATTGTTTATTAAAGATTGTTTTTGTTGGTCCTCCCTCAATTGCAACGAGGAATAGTGGTGGTTGCAAGGTCGAGTTCCCATATACAAAGGCCTCTGGACAAGCTGTTGCACCTGGGGCTTGCTGGCAGTACAGCTCATCTGACAAGTTCAGGTAACGCTCCTAAATGTTTAGACATTTGCCAGAGGACACAGGCTCCCCAACGTCCTTTAAACAAACTCTTTGTTCTGTTAAATTAACCAGAGTTGGCTTCTGTAAAGGGCTCTGATGGGGACACCCACAGTCAAGCTACTCAGGACCAATCACTGCTAACTTCATGGTGTATAAGTTACCAAATCTTTTTCAGGTCATAAATGAGCTAGTAATTTTTTTTTCATAATAATGGAATCATATTTTACATAATGTTTTATAACCTTCCAAAATTTGTTTGAGCAATTCACCAATTGCTTGAAGAGGTAAGCTTTTTCCGACTAATCCCTTAATTTTGAGCAATTTGATTGCTCCGCCTAATCTTCGATTGTTTCCAGCTTTCATGCAGAGTAGAATGATTTGACTGATAATGGATTACAAAGAAAAGAACCACAACCCACCCACAACCCAATTATTTAAAGCAGATAAAATATTAATGGCTAACCACCAGTGTTTGAATGCTTACTATGTGGCAGGCACTGCACTGAACTCTTAAAATGAATCATCTCATTTAATCCTCACCAAAATCCTGAACAGGAGGGTGCTGTCATTATCCCCATTTTCCAGATAGGGAAGCTGACAGCAAGGATACATTCAGTTCCTGCCCAAGAATACGTAGCCTGTGAGTGGCAGAGCCAGGACCCACACCTGTATCTTTTGACAAAGAGCTCTTGTCACTCTTGAACAGAAACAATCCACATTTCTTAGATGCTCAGAAATAATTACACAGGGACAGCTCTCAGGCAGCACTCATTCCTTTAACATTTGCCTGAAATACCTGAAATGGCCTGACTCTAGATTTCTCTAAATCCATCCCCACTCCCACCCCTGCCTTCTCTGCTCCAGGATCCATTCATTAACAGAGAGAGCTGATACAGACGTATGTGCTACCTCTCCTTCCCCTGGAACCAACTACAGACATTTCTCCTGATAGGACTGGACCGATCCTCAGAACCTTTCTTAACACAGTACTCTGTGTGGCCACTATCAACTGGTTAGAACTGACTTGTGAGATGAAACCTGTTTTGCCATCCCTACTCCAGACCTAGAGCCTTGCCAGATCAGAGGCTGTACATTAGTCATCTCTAATAAAAATTAAAATAATAGCAGCAACCATTAACATTCAGTAAGCCTTTAACATGCTTCAGGTGCTGTCTTGGTGGTTTGTATGTGCTTTCACATTTAAATCCCCACAAGGCAGATACACTACCCATTTCTCAGATGAGGAAGCTAAGGCCCTGAGCATTTGAACAATGCATAGATATTACACTGCTGGGAAACAGTGGAGCCCAGATTGCGACCTCTGGAGGTTGGCTGAGAGAACACACCCTTAACCACCCATAACCCGACCCCCATGCGCGTCCCCAGTTCAGTGTGCGGCCTGCCGTGAGTACCCGATCAGCATTTCATGAATGAATGAATCGGCTCCAGGTCTGGCCCAAGGGCAGGGCGGGACCAGCCTCTCCAGACCCGAGGGAGGGTGGACTGTGGGAGATGCTTCCTGATTCAGCCCGGGCTCCCAAACCAGGCAGGAAGAGCTGCCTCCCTGCTTCTCAGCCAGAGATTCAAACCTTCCAAGTTTATAATTATCCCGCTCGCCCCGCCCACGGCCTCGCTTCTCCACGGAGCCACCGCCCACAGGCCTGGGGGCTCCCAAGGAGAGGGGGCGGCTGGGGGCTGGCAGGAGGGGTCTCCAGGGCTCTCTTAGTCAGAGAGCAGGAAGAACAGGGGAGGAACTGGGTGAGGGCGGGGGGTGGGGGGGTGTCAGCCTGGGGTGGGAAGGGAAGGGAGGGAGGGAGGCGCCCATCCCCCGTTGCAGTGTCAGATCTGATCCGGGAGGTGGCAGCACCGCGAGGTCAGCTGCAGAGCCAGAATTGCCCCTGGAAAGCTGTGGGGTCTCCCACCCTGCATTTCCTCACTCGAACCTCTCCCAGCCTGAAAGGGATGTGAGGACTTTGGGCCAAATGCGTGCGAACTGGCACATTTCTCTTTGGAAAGGAAACAAGGACGCTTTGCCCTCAGTGAGTCCCAACCTCCCTTTCCCCTAAATCCAGCCTGCCCTCTGCCCACCTCTACCCCCAAATCATCTTCGCCACCCGGTGCAGATGTCAAAGTTTACCAACTTCCAGTCATCATTTCTCCCTCCACTCCCCACACCGGGCACTTGCAGGGAGGCCACAAAAGCTGGCAACATGGAAGCTCTAACCCTATGTTATCACCCAAGCCATTTGCTGTGCATCGCCTCCTGTTCCTATCCTCCATTGCTGCCCTCCACATGGTCCCTTGTAAAGCCAGTGGGGCATCTCATGGGCTGTGCTGTCAAACAGGGCTGGTTCCTCTGCTGCTTCCCACCCTCCCACCTGTGTGGCTGTGGAGTCATCACTTCGCCGAGCCTCAGTTTCCTCATCTTGTCCGATGGGGATGGGACAGGTGCTGAGACAAAAGGTTCACGGTCGTTATGATTTCGATGATCATTTTCCTGAGTGCTAAGAGGTGTTTCCCACTTAAGACCCAAAGAAACAACCTCTAGTGAAACCCAGATGTGCAGTGGGGCGTGCGACACATGGCAAAGAGGCAAGTGCACCCCTGCTCCATAGGAGGGAGCAGGTGACGTGGTTGAGGCTCGAGTGTCAGCTCTGCCACCTGCTGGAAGATGACACTCCCCTCTGAGCCTCGGTCTCCTCACCTGGAGGATGAGGGTCTAACAGAACCCGGTGGGGACTGTTAGGTTCCAAAGAGCGCGTGTGACACCTGGCACTGGACCTGGATTGCAGCCAACGCTCGATGAATGTCGCTGTGGCTCTCGTGAAAGGGACGACACTGGCATGAGGGCTGCCCCACGGAGCAGGTGACCCAGCCACGGTCAATTCTCACAGCCTGTGAAAGCGGATTAAGAAAGCATGGGGAGAGGGCTCGGGGGAGGGAATCGGGGAAGCAGAGAGGGGCCTTCTGAGGGTTGCCCAAAGGGAAACTGGCAAGGTCAGGCTGCCAGGAATCTGTAGAGTTTCTAGCATTCCCCTCCACCCGTGGCCGGCATCTTCTTTTAGGCTAGCACAAAACAAAACAGGAATAAAATGCAACGAGTAGCTGAAGGCAGTGAAACCTGGGAAAGACGGATCAGCAGACACTGTGTGACAGAGTTGCTGAGGAGCTGGTAGCCGGTTTGGGGAGAGAAATGATCATCTTTTGATGTGGTGATTTGTATATTTTCATGACCTCAGAACTCTAAGCTTCTAAGTTAATAAATTCCTATTGTAAAAGCCAAAAAAAAATTTTTTTTTTAATTTTTTTAATGCAGTGAGAGAGATTCAAGGTAGACATAAGGGAACTTTGGGGCTGCAGTGGAATTTGGTATTGCAGGGCCAAAGCGTAGGTGCTAAGCACTTCTGAAGCCAGCTTCCCCCAACCCACCAGCTTCTCTTAGAGCTCTGTCTTGTCCCTGTGCACCAGATACTGCCTCCCATCCCTCCGTGTTTGTTTCAGGGCATTTCCCAGGTCTGCAGGAACTCATAGTTTGGTTCCCGTGCACAGGGCAGCCTGGAATTGCAGAGGAATTTTACCAGGCAGCTTCCAACTTGGGTGCATCAATGCCCAGGTCCTGTCCTTTGGAGAGACAATTCTGCAGTGAATTCTAATGTCTCCTCAGGCTCCTTTCAGGTCTCAGCCCAATAATACACCCTCCATGGGCTTCTTCCCCTGCCCAATCTCCCCGTGCTCTCAGACCTGCCTCCTGGGATCCCCTTTCTCAGCTTTAGCGTGGAGAACACATTAGGATCACACCTGATCCTAATGGTGTTTCCTCTTGACCTTCTCCAGGACGCCTACACTCACGTCCCCCCGGGCCAGCTTCATCCTGCCTCTCCTGCTCTATCCAACACTTACACCCCGCAAGAGCAGGGCCATCCCATCTTCATGGGGCACCTGTGAGCTCGCTCCCCTCCCCAGCCCTGAGAACAATACTGTCTCCCAGTCCCCCGAGTGGCTGGCGGCCCAGGGCACCCCTAAATTTTGTTGCAGCTGTGATTATCACCAGCAAGCACATGGCTTCCAGTGACCCATCCAGTGATGCTCTGCATTTCTAGAAGGTAATTGGGTACTGAGCAAAAAAACACTGAGTTGAGAGTTAAGAAGCCTAGATTCTTAAGTATTATCTGTGGGTTCAACAAAGGAACAATTGCATAAGTAATGATATTGTCATGGTCAAGTTCGTGTGTTGACTTGGCCAAGTGGTGGTACCTGTTCATCTGGTTGGGCAAGTGCTGGCCTGTCTGTTGTGATGAGGACATTTCATAGAATTAAATCATGATCATACCAGCTGCATCCACAGCTGATTCTATTTGTAATCAGCCAAGGGGAGTGTCTTCTGCAATGAGTGATGCTCAGTATAATCACTGGAAGCCTTTTAAGGAGGATTCAGAGGAGACAGGCTCTCTTCCTGCTTCAGCTGGTGAGCCTCTCCTGTGGAGTTCATCCAGACCCTCCAACGGAGTCGTCGGCTTCACAGCCTGCCCTGTGGATTTTGGACTCTGCATTCTCGTGGTCACGTGAGACACTTTTATAAATTTTATATCTGTGAGTGTTCCCTGTTGATTCTGTTTCTATAGAGAACCCTAACTAATACAACTCGGTACCAGGAGTGGTTCTTAACAAACAGAATCTTAAAAATGGGTTTTTATGAATGGTTTTCTACTCTGACTGGACCCAGAGGCACTAAGGACTCTGATTCCCGTAATCAGAATGACACTCCCAATCCGTGGAGTGAGTTGGCAAAAGAGATAGCCAAAATATCACCATTCGATTCTCCTAGTGCTTCACTTGTACGAAGCCAGGCCCTGGGGGATAATGTTTTTGACACCTTTACAGAGTTTTGTGGAAATAAGAGGTATAGAGATGCTGGCTGGTTGTTCTTAGATACACTGGCTACATTAAGGAGTGAAAGAGGTGGGCTTAAGGTCTCAAACGAGAAGCTTTTAAGCACCATCTGACAGATGTAGAAGTTTCTATGAGTATCCTGAAGGAAAATCTTATTTCCTGTAGCCATAGACTTGAGATCTCTGAAAATCAGACTCAGAATCTTATTGTTAAAGTAGCAACTTTACAATGTAAACTGAAATCTCAATGTTGCATAGTGTCTGCTTTTAAAGAGAGGGCATTGATTGGAAAGGAGTGGGACCCTGAAAAATGGGATGGTGACATATGGATTGATAATGATGTCGGGGGTGAGGTTGAAACCCTAGGTCATGCTGAGTCTTCTCTAGATAACCCTGTAATAATCTACCCTGAGGACATAGCCACCCAACCTCTATCCAGCCTGCCTTGAGGAGTTGGCCACCCAACTTCCTCCTGAAGGGATTAGCCCTAGAGTGATTAATCCTGTTTTACCAGATGAAACTGCAAATGAAGGCCCTGAAGCAAATGGCTTGGAAGATATTTCTAATTCTTTTCATGACCCTCCCCCACCACCCCTCATTTCTTCCAGACCTATCAGTAGACTAAAATCCCAACAGGCCCCTAAAGGTGAAGTACAAAGTATCACACATGAGAAGGTACGTTATACTCCAACAGAACCATGTGCGTTTTCCAATTTATATAGACAGAAATCAGGGGAATATGTGTGGCAATGGATTTTAAGGGTGCGGGATAATGGTGGGAGGAATATAAGGCTGGATCAGGTGAATTTATTGATATGGGCCCACTAAGCAGAGATTCTGCATTCACTGTTATAGCTCAAGGGGTTAGAAAAGGTATTAACAGTTTGTTGGATGGTTGGTTGAAACATGGGTCAAAAGGTGGCCGACATTACCTGAGGTTGAAATGCCAGAACTGCCCTGGTATAATGTGGATGAGGGGATCCAGAGGCTTAGAGAAACTGGAATGTTAGAGTGGATTTATCATGCAAAGCCTGCTCTTACACCCCAGAAATGTCCGGAGGATGCACCTTTTACCAAAACAGTGAGAAATAAATTTGTGAGACTAGCACCATCATCCCTAAAGAGCTCTGTAGTTGTATTCTCGGTAGGTCAGATATTACCATGGGGACTGCTGTCACTGAGCTGGAATCCTTAAACACAATGGGGATGATGGGATCCCGAGTTGGCAGAAGCCAGGGGCAGCACTTAATCACCAAAGACAGGGTAGACGTGGCTATTATAATAGACAGCAAACTCAAAGCAGGAGTCAAAATTATATGACACGCAGAGATTTGTGGCATTGGCTAGTAAATCATGGGGTACCTACAAATACAATAGAGGGGCAGTCTACTAAATTCTTGTTTGAGCTGTATAAACAAAAGAGTTCTAGATCAAGTGAACAGAAGTCTAACCTGAATTACAGAAACACAGAGTCATAGCCCCTTAATCAATTTCCAGACTTGAGACAGTTTACAGACCCAGAGCCCCTCAAATGAAGGGGAGGCCAGGTCCCTTTCGGGGAGAACCCTGTTACACTGCCACAAATTTATACTGTTAATCTTCCTCCAAGCCTTCCCCAAGGAGACCGACAGCCTTTTACCAGGGTAACTGTGCATTAGGGAAAGGAATTGATCAGATATTTCAGGAAATATTAGACACTGGCTCAGAAGTGACATTAATTCCGGGGGTCCCAAAATATCACTCTGGTCCACCAGTCAGAGTGGGGGCTTATGGAGGCCAGATAATCAATGGAGTTTTAGCTCAGATCCATCTCACAGTGAGTCCACTGGGCCCCTGGATCCATTCTGTAGTTATTTCCCCAGTTCCAGAATGTATAATTGGAATAGCCATACTGAGCAACTGGCAGAATCCCCACATTGGCTCTCTAACTCATGCAGTGAGGGCTATTATGGTAGGAAAAGCCAAGTGGAAGCCAGTAGAACTGCCCCTACTTAGCAAAATAGTAAATCAGAAGCAATACCAGATTCCTGGAGGGATTGCAGAGATTACTGCCACTCTTAAGGACTTGAAGGATTCAGGGGTGGTGAATTCCACCACATCCCCATTCAACTCTCCTGTTTGACCTGTGCAGAAAACAGATGGGTCTGGAGGATGACAGTGGATTATCGTAAGCTCAACTAGGAGGTAACTCCAATTGCAGCTGCTGTTCCAGATGTGGTATCATTGCTTGAGCAAATCAATACATCCCCTGGTACCTGATATACAGCTATTGATCTGGCAAATACTTTTTTCTCAATAGCTATTAGTAAGGACCACCAGAAACAGTTTGCTTTCAGCTGGCAAGGTCAGCAATATACTTTCACTGTCCTACCTCAGCCCTGTGTCATAATCTTATCTGTAGGGACCTTGATAGTTTCTCCCTCCCAAAAGACATCACACTGGTCCATTATATTGATGATATCATGTTGATTGGACCTAGTGAGCAAGAAGTAGCAACTACTCAAGACTTACTGGTAAGGCATTGGCATGTCAGAGCATGGGAGATAAATCCAACAAAAATACAGGGGCCTTCCACCTCAGTGAAATTTCTTGGTGTCCAATGGTGTGGGGCATGTCAAGATATCCCTTCTAAGGTGAAGGATAAGTTGCTGCATCTGGTCCCTCCTATGACCAAAAAAGAGGCACAATGCCTGGTTGGTCTCTTTGGATTTTGGCGACAACATATTCCTCATTTGGGTGTGCTACTCTGGCCCATTTATTGTGTGACCAGAAAAGCTGCTAATTTTGAGTGGGGACCTAAACAAGAGGAGGCTCTGCGACAGGTCCAGGCTGCTGTACAAGCTGCTCTGCCACTTGGGCCGTATGATCCAGCAGATCCAATGGTGCTGGAAGTGTCAGTGGCAAATAGAGATGCTGTTTTGGAGCCTTTGGCAGGCCCCTATAGTAGAATAACAATGCAGACCCTTAGGATTTTGGAGCAAAGCCTTACCATCTGCTGCAGATAACTACTCTCCGTTTGATAAACAGCTTTTGGCCTGCTACTGGGCCTTAGTAGAGACTGAACACTTAACTATGGGCCACCAAGTTACCATGAGACCTGAGTTGCCTATCATGAGCTGTGTGTTGTCTGACCATAAAGTTGGGCGTGCACAGCAGCACTCTATTGTAAAATGGAAATGGTATATACAAGATAGAGCCAGAGCAGGTCCTGAAGGCACAAGTAAGTTACATGAAGAAGTGGCCCAAATGCCCATGGTCTCCGCTCCTGCCACATTACCTTCTCTTTCCCAGACCAGAGCTATGGCCTCTTGGGGTGCTCCTTACAGTGAATTGACTGAGGAAGAGAAAACTTGGGCCTGGTTTGCAGATGGTTCAGCACGATATGCAGGTACCACTGAAAGTGGACAGCTGCAGCATTACAACCCCTTTCTGGGGTGTCCTTGAAGGACAGTGGTGAGGGGAAATCCTCCCAGTGGGCAGTTTCGAGCAGTGCACCTGGTTGTTCATTTTGCTTGGAAGGAAAACTGGCCAGAGGTGCGTTTGTATACTGACTCATGGGCTGTTGCTAATGGTTTGGTTGGATGGTCAGGGACTTGGAAAAACCATAATTGGAAAATTGGTGACAAAGAGGTCTGGGGAAGAGGTATGTGGATAGACCTTTCTGAGTGGGCTAAAAACATGAACATATTTGTGTCCCATGTGAATGTACACCAGAGGGTGACTTCAGCAGAGGAAGATTTTAATAATCAAGTGGATAAGATGACCCATTCTGTGGATACCAGTCAGCCTCTTTCCCCAGCAACTCCTGTCATTGCCCAATGGGCTCATGAACAAAGTGGTTGGTGGTAAGGATGGAGGTTATGCATGGGCTCAGCAACATGGACTTCCACTCACCAAAGTTGACTTGGCTACAGCCACTGCTGAGTGCCCAATCTGCCAGCAGCAGAGACCCACACTCAGCCCCCGATATGGTACCATTCCCTGAGGTGACCAGCCAGCTACATGGCTGATTATATCCAATATAATCAACTGGACCACTCCCTTCATGGAAGGGGCAGCGATTTGTTCTAACTGGAATAGATGCATATGCTGGATATGAGTTTGCTTTTCCTGCATGCAATGCTTCTGCCAAAATTACCATCCGTGGGCTTTCAGAATACCTTATCCATTGTCATGATATTCCACACAGCATTGCTTCTGATCAAGGAACACATTTCACAGCAAATGAAATGTGGGAATGGGCACATGCTCATGGAATTCTCTGGTCTTACCATGTTCCCCATCATCCAGAAGCAGCTGGATTGATAGAACGGTGGAATGGCCTTTTGAAAACTCAATTAAGGTGCTAACTAGGTGGCAATACCTTGAAAGCCTGGGGTAATGTTCTCCAGGAAGCTGTATATGCTCTGAATCAGTGTCCACTGTATGGTGCTGTTTCTCCCATAGCCAGGATCCATGGTCCAGGAACCAAGGGGTGGAAATGGGAGTGGGACTACTCACTATTACCCCTAGTGATCCACTAGGAAACTTTTTGCTTCCTGTCCTTGTGTCCCTGAGTTCTGCTGGTCTACAGGTTTTAGTTCCAAAACGGAGAGTGCTTCCACCAGGAGAAACAACAATGATTCCACTGAACTGGAATCTAAGACTGCCACCTGGTCACTTTGGGCTACTCATGCCCCTGGATCAACAAGCCAAGAAGGGGATTTCTTTACTGGCTGGGGTGATTGACCCTGACTATCAGGGGGAAATAGGACTCCAACTATACAATGGAGGTAAAGAAAAGTTTTCTTGGAATATAAGAGATCCCCTATGATGTCTTTTAGTACTACGATGCCCTGTGATTAAAATCAATGGAAAACTGCAACAACCCAATCCAGGCAGGACTGCCAGTGGCTCTGAAACTTCAGGAATGAAGGTTTGGGTCACCCCGCCAGGCAAAGAACCACGGCCAGATGAAGTGCTTGCTGAGGGTAAAGGGAACATGGAATGGGTAGTGGAAGACGGAAGTGATAAATATGAACTTCAACCACGTGATCAATTACAGAAACGAGGACTGTGATGCTGTTTTGTTCATGTTATACTATTTAGGTTGTAAGAAATCAAGTTTAAGAATGAGTATTTCCCAAGGATTTGCACCCTATTCTGGAGAGTTTAAATGTGTTTCCAGTTATATGCAGCACAGTTGAGTATTGTTAAATGAAAGAAAAAATGTGTTTTACTGTTTTTTTATTTACAAATTAGGTATGGTTTAAGGTGATGTGTACAGCTGCCAAGGTGACAAGGGCTGGACTGTCATGTTCAGGTTCATGTGTCAACTTGGCCAAGTGGTGGTACCTGTTTGTCTGGTTGGGCAAGTGCTGGCCTGTCTGTTGCAATGAGGACATTTCATAGAATTAAATCATGATCATGCCAGCTGTATCCACAGCTGATTCCATTTGTAATCAGCCAAGGGGAGTGTCTTCTGCAATGAGTGATGCTCAATATAATCACTGGAAGCCTTTTAAGGAGGATTCAGAGGAGACAGGCTCTCTTCCTGCTTCAGGTGACGAGCCTCTCCTGTGGAGTTTGTCCAGACCCTTCATCAGAATCATCAGCTTCACAGCCTGCCCTGCACATTTTGGACTCTGCATTCCTGTGGTCATGTGAGACACTTTTATAAATTTTATATTTGTGAGTGTTCCCTGTTGATTCTGTTCCTCTAGAGAACTCTAACTAATACAGGTATGTTCGCTCAATAGACTTCTTCATGGCCATTTATGATTTTAAAGCATTTTATTATAATAATGACTTTTGTGGAACACTCAGTATATACCACACAGTGGGATGAAACCTTTCATGCATTATCTCATTTAGCCCCCACCATAAGCCCTGGATATAAGTATTACTAGTCCCATTATTAATATTATTTCCATTTTACAAATGTAGGCATTGGGTCCTTTACAATATCAGCAACTAAAGCAGGTTCTATAAGGTCTAAGCAAAGAGCAGGATAAACAATGGCTTGTTCAGTATATCTCAGGTGAGACATCCCAGGATTCTACACCTTGGGTGTCAAGAGAGGGCTCTCCCAGGAACCAGAGCCCAGCCTCCCAGATCATACACCAAGCCAGATCACTGAAACACTCATGAGTCTCCAACGAAGTACAGCCATGGAAACTTCCATCTCAGGAAAGGATGCAGAACAGCGGGAGTAAGGAAGCCCGGAGCAGACTCGGGGAAGCCCCTGCGTACACAAGCGGAGATCACTCACAGTCGCATGGGTCAAACTTGGTCTCTGGACCGCAAACGCCCAAGATGCAAGTGAGAGGCGCCGGGCACAGGTGAACATCCAAGGAGGCATTTGCTCATCTTATACACCCCTGCCGACATGGCCAGAACCCGGCTAAGGACTCCCACATGACAACTGAAATCAGGAGTTGCCCTTCCACTTGTGCTTTTCCAATAAACTATGCAGTAAGTTGGTCCAGGGCAGTGCCAGGGAGTTTGGGGCTTCAGACATCACACTGCCAATCGCTGACTCATACACCCCATGCCTTCTAGGCTGAGCCCTGGGTTCCAGCGCTCTGGAGATGACCTGGAGATGTGAGAGACTAGCAGCAAGTTGGCTCTACCGTTCCACAGGCTGACGATGAATAGTGTCTTCCTGAGCCCCTGGAGCCACCCCCAGCTCTGCTCCAGGTGAGCACCTAGAAGCCAGCACCTGAATCACAGCTTGGGCACCACGTGTGCCAGAAATCTCCCAGCCATGGAGGAAGCCCACAGATGTGTCACCCTCAAGCCTGAGCCCAGACTGGTGGTGTCCCCATTCGATTCCCACTGGCAAAAAGGGAGTGAGGGAGGTGAGGGAGGAACTGCTTCTCCTGGCATCCATCACTCTTGCTCGCTCCCCCTCCGTCAAGCCGGCAGGGCAGAGAAGGTTTGGGATGGAGAAGGGAGCCGACCAACATGTGTTCCACCACCATGCAGTAAATCTTTAGGGATGGTTTGAGGATGTCCTGCCAGGCAGAAGCTGTGCTGGATGCTACAAGTCAATGGAGCCAGGCAGATGTGGTCCCTGTTTATATGGGATTTGCAGTGTGAGGTAGTCTGTCTGTCTTAGAAGACCGATAACTAATAAATAAGCATTCAAATAAAAACACAGTTTCAAATTATTAAAAGGGAAAGAAAATAGGTTGTCACGAGCGAGAATAAAGAGTGTGGAAACCTGCCTGAGATTGGAGGCTGGGCAGCCCTCCTTAAGCTGAGGTCTGAAGGGTGGTGGGACTGACACAGATAAAGAGCAAGGAAGGGGCCATTTCACTCAGAGAAAAGAGCATGAGCAAAGGCCCTGAGGAAGGAATGTTTGGTGAATTCTTACTGGTGATGCAGGAGTGCAGCAGGAATGGGAGCCAGTTGTGGGAGGTGATGTTGGAATGACAGAGATGACGCTGGAAGGACAGATGTGAGGTTGAAAGGGTGGAGGTGAGGTTGGAGGGATAGAAGTGAGGTTGAAGGGATGGAGGTGAGTTTGAAAGGAAAGAGGTGAGGTTGAAAGGATGGAGGCGAAGTTGGAGGGACAGAGGTGATGTTGGAAAGATGGAGGTAAGGTTGGAAGGATAGAGGTGAGGTTGGAAGGATGGAAGTAAGGTTGGATGGATAGATGTGAGGGTGGAAGGACAGAGGTGAGTTTGGAAGGACAGAGGTCAGGTTGGAAGGGTGGAGGCGAGGTTGGAGGGATAGATGTGAGGGTGGAAGAACAGAGGTGAGTTTGGAAGGACAGAGGTCAGGTTGGAAGGTTGGAGGCGAGG
>PVIY010004884.1:0-98783 GCA_004026745.1 Myrmecophaga tridactyla | reverse complement strand
GTCTTCATTTTACAGATAAGAAAATTAAGGTCCAAGAGAGATGAAATGCCTTTCCAAGATTATGCAACTATTAGATTCAAGTCTACAAAATTGACATTTTTATAGTTAAAAATTATCCAATATTGATAATTCATATGGTTCAAAAATGATAGTGGTACAGTGGGGAGAAGCCTCACCTTCATACTGGTAGAGAAGGGTCCCAAAAGGCCCTGGAAATTTAGGTACAAAGTATGATCAATGAGGAGGTATAAGGTATACTATACTCCAAAAGAACTGTATAAGTTTTCCAATTAATATAGATAGAAATCAGGGGAATACGTGTAGGAATGGGTTTTAAGGGTGTGAGATAATGGTGGAAGAAATATAAAGTTGGATCATGCTGAATTTATTGATATGGACCCATTAAGCAGAGATTCTGCATTCAGTGTTGCAGCTCGAGCAGTTAGAAAGGGCATTAACAGTTTGTTTGGATGGCTGAAACATGGATCAAGAAGTGGCCGACATTGCCTGAGGTTGAGATTCCAGAATTGCCCTGGTATAAATATAGTCGAGGGGATTCAAAACCTTAGAAATATTGGAATGTTAGAGTGGATTTAACATGGGAGACCTGCTGACACACCCCAGAGGATACAGCTTTCACCAAGGCTGTGAGGAATAAATTTATGAGACTAGCTCCATTATCCTTGAAGAGCTCTGTAGTCACCCTTCTCTGTAAGTCAGATGTTACTGTGGAAACTGCTGTCACTTTGCCGGACTCCTTAAACATAATGGGGATGATCAGATCCTGAGTAAGTAGAAGCCATTTTGTGCAGTTAATTGCCTAAAACAAGGTGGGTATGGTTACCATGATGGACAGCAGACTCAAAAGTAGCAATTTAAATGATCTGACTCACAAAGACATGGCATTAGCTAGTAGATCATGAAGTAAAATAGATGGGCAGTTTACTAAATTCTTGTTCGAGCTCTATAAGCAGAACAGTTCCAGGTCAAGTGAACAAAAGTTTAACTTGAATGTCAAAAACAGAGATTCACAGCCCCTTAATCAATTCCCAGACGAGACAGTTTAAACACAGAGCCCCCTGAATGAGGGGAAGACCAGGAAAACTTGGGGAAGGACCTTATTACAGTGCCAAAAACATATATTATTCTTCTTCTTCCTATCCTTCCCTAAGGAGAAATGTACAGCCTTTTACCTGGTAACTGTGCACTTGGAAAAAGGAAATAATCAGATATTTGGGAATTACTAGACATTGGCTCAGAAGTGACATTAATTTCAGGATAACCAAAACATCACTCTGGTCCAACAATGAGAGTAGGTATGTTTATGGAGGACAGATAATCCAGGGAGTTTTAGCTCAGATCCCTCTTACTATGGGATCACCCAGGCCCATTCTGTGATTATTTCCCCAGTTCAGAGATGCATAATTGGAATAGACATAGTCAGCAACTGGCAGAATCTCCACATTAGTTCCCTGACTTATGGAGTGAGAGGTATTATGGTAGGAAAGGCCAGTGGAAGCCACTAGAACTGCCTCTACCTAGCAAAATAGTAAATCAGAAGCAATACTGGATTCCTAGAGGGATTGCAGAGATTAAAAACATTCTTAAGGACTTGAAGGATGCAGGGGTGATATTTCCCACTACATCCCCTTTCAACTCTCCTATTTAGCCTATGCAGAAAACAGGTGAGTCTTGAAGGATGACAGTGGATTATAGTAAACTTAACCAGGTGGTGACTCCAAGTGCAGCTGCTGTTCCAGATGTGGTATTGTTGCTTGAGCAAATCAACACATCCCTGTGTATATGGTTTGCAGCTATTGATCTGGCAAATGCTTTTTTCTCAATAGCTATCATTAAGGACCACCAGAAACAGTTTGCATTCAGCTGGGAAGGCCAGTAGTATTCCTTCACTGTCCAGCCTTGGGGGTTTATCAATTATCCAACCCTTTGTCACGATCTTGTCCACAGGAACCTTGATCATTTCTCCATCCTGCAAGACATCACACTGGTTCATTATATTGATGATATCATGTTGATTGGTCCTAGTGAGCAAGAAGTACAACCCCTTTAGACATTGGTATGAAATTTGCATGTCAGAGGATGGGAGATAAACCCAAAAATACAGGGGCCTTCCACCTCAGTGAAATTTCTAGGTGTCCAGTGGTGTGGGACATGGCAAAATATCCCTTCCAGGATAAAAGATAAGCTGTTGCATCTGGGCTCTCTTATGACAAAAAAAGAGGCACAGTGCCTGGTTGGTCTGTTTGGATTTTGGGAACCACATATTTGGATGTGCTATTCTGGCCCATTTAGCAAGTGACCAGAAAAGCTGCCAGTTTTGAGTGGAGACTGGAACAAGAGGAGGCTCTGTGACAAGTCCAGGCTGCTGTGCAAACTGCTCTGCTACTTGGACCATATGAACCAACAGATCCAATGGTGCTGGAAGTGTCAGTGGCAAAAAGAGATGCTGTTTGGAGCCTTTTGCAGGCCCCTACAGGAAAACCATAATGCAAACCCTTAGGATTTTGGAATAAAGCTTAATGATCTTCTGCAGGTAACTACACTCCTTTTGAGAAACAGCTTTTGACCTACTACTGAGCCTTAGTAGAGACTGGCTATTTAGCCATGGGCCATCAATTTACCATGAGACCTGAGTTGTGGAAATGGTATAACTTACTTGAGAGTCCTGAAGACACAAGTAAGTTACATGAGGAAATGGTCCAAATGCCCATGGAAAAAACCCTCTATGGCATCTTAGGAAGTTCCTTACAATCAGTTGACTGAGAAAGAGAAAACAGGGGCCTGGTTTACAGATAATTCTGCACAATATGCAGGGACCATCCAGAAATGGACAGCTGTAACACTGCAATCCCATTCTGGGATGTCCTTAAAGGACAGTGGAGCAGAAATCCTCCCAATGGGTAGAACTTTGAGCAGTGCACATGTTTGCTAGTTTTGTTTGGAAGGAGAACTGGCCAGAGATGTGTTTGTATACTGACTCATGGGCTGTTCCTAATGGTTTGGCTAGATGGTGAGGGACTTGGAAGGAGCATAATTGAAAGATTGGTGACAAAGAGGTTTTGATAAATCTTTCTGAGTGGGTAAAAAAGATATTTGTGTCCCATGTGAATGTGCCCCCAGAGCATGACTTCAGCAGAGGAAGGTTTTAATAATCAAGTGGATAAGATGACCCATTCTGTGGATACTAGTCAGTCTCTTTGCCCAGTCACTCCTGTCAATGCCCAATGGGCTTATGAACAAAATGGAGGTGGTAAGCATGGAGGTTATGCATGGGCTCAGCAACACAGACTTCCACTCTCCAAGGCTGACTTGGCCATGACCACTGCTGAGTGCCCAATCTTCCAGCAACAGAGACCCACACTCAGTTCCCGATATGCCACAAAATTCTCTGTTCTTACCGTGTTCCCCATCATCCAGAGATAGTTGGGTTGATAGAATGGTGAAATAGCCTTTTGAAGATACAGTTACTGCACCAACTAAGTGGCAGTATCTCGCAGGGCTGGGGCAGTGTTCTCCAGGAGACTGTGTATGCTCTGAATTGGCATTCACTTTACAGTGCTGTTTCTCCCACATCCAGGATTCGCAGGTCCAGGAATCAAGGGGTGAAAATGGGAGTGGCACCACTTACTATTACCCCCTAGTGATTCACTAGAAAAAATTTTGCTTTCTGCCCTGCAACTTTAAGCTTTGCTGTTCTACAGGTCTTAGTTCCAAAAGGAGGAATGCTCCTACCAGGAGACACAACAATGATTTCATTGAACTGGAAATAAAGGCTGCCACTTGAGACTGTGATGGTATGAATATCTCTTCTCTGCTTTGTTGTGAGTATGTTTGCATTTGTACATAAAGCCTTTGTTTTCTTCTCTATGTTATCCCCATATCATATGACATAAGTTGTACTGCTCATGTTGTAGTATTTAAGTTGTAGAATATCAAGTTTAAGTATGCTACCCAAGGACTTGTACCCTATTCTGGAGAGATTTAATGCACGTCTGGTTGTGTGTTGGACAATTAAGTATTGTTATGTGAAACATATG
The DNA here is from genome assembly GCA_004026745.1 of Myrmecophaga tridactyla. Lineage (NCBI taxonomy): Eukaryota > Metazoa > Chordata > Mammalia > Pilosa > Myrmecophagidae > Myrmecophaga > Myrmecophaga tridactyla. The sequence goes on along the minus strand of PVIY010004884.1, from coordinate 94,725 downwards.
TCTGTTACTATGTTCTATTTAGAGATTAAGTATGGTTTGAGAAGGAGTGAACTGTGATGGTTAGGTTCACGTGTCAACTTGGCCAGGTGATGATGCCCAGTTGTCTGGTCAGTCAAGCATGGCCTAACCATTACTGCAAGGACATTTCATACTCGGTTAATAAAACAGAAGACGGATTTATTAAATCATCAGTCGGTTGATGGCATCTATGGCTCATTATATCTATTAGCAACTAAGGGAAGTATCTTCTGCAATGAGAGAATCCAATCAGTTGGATTAAATTTAATCAGTTAAAGACTTTTAAGGGAGAGGTGATGATTTCAGCAGTCAGAAGAGAAAACTTTCTTTTCTACTTCAGGCAGTCAGCCTCTTGAACACTTTCATTATTGTTGCCAGCCCATGACCTGCTCTACAGAATTTGGACTCATGCATCCCCACAGTTGCATGAGGCACTTTTATAATATTTCATATTTACAGAAATCTCCTGTTGATTCTGTTTCCCTTGAGAACCCTGACTAATACAGGATGCCTCAATATACTGAGGCATCCCTTTTTTCCTGTCCCATTGAAAATACTGGGATAAGATGCTACGATTTTTCCAGTGAACAAAATGGTTCTTTCAATATTAGGGTCCAAGAGGTATAGCCTACTTCTTGTTTGAAGTTCATACTAAAATCTATAATTACAACTTTAATGTGTACTTAACATGTATATTGCATTTCCTGAGATTCTTCTTCTGTAGCAAATGTAGGTCACAGGTCATCACAAATGGGTTAAGTATGTGGTCATTAGATGGCTCCCCACATAGGAAAGACAATAACCAGGAGTGAAGGACAAGGTTGAGATCTAATGTGACATGCTAAAGTGGAGAAGTATCTTTGATCCTCTAGGAAGTCAGATGGATGCAGGGAATACCACCAGCCTTACTTGGAGAAGGCAGGGTGGAGCTACTTAGATTTTAGCATTTGTGATAACATTTTGTTAGTCCTCTTTAATTACCTGTTTTCACATAAGCTTTGGAGCTTCTCAAACTTATTCATCCATCTTTGTACTGCAACTGTCTATCATACTACTTTCTTGGCATTTAGCAGACACTCAATAATTTTTCCCTTTTTTACAATTTTATCATTATGAAATAATGTCATTTGGACCTAAAAGTCTCAAAAATGATATAAAACTGCACAAATAATACCAATAACTGCTCTATGTTGTTTCATGAATATTGTTAACATTTTGTCACATCTGCCTTACCATTCTCTCTCTCTGATCTGACCATTTTAAAGTAGGTTGCAAACATATTGGCCCGTCCCCCTAAATACTTGGTGTATATTTCGTAAAACATGGAAATTCTCTTATATAACCACATTACAGATATCAAAGTCATATTATAATCCATATCCATCTTCCATGTTTATATTTTGCCAGGCATCCCAATAATCTCCTTTATATCAACTTTTCCAGTTCGTGATCCAGACTATGGCCATGCATTGCATTTTATTTTTAGGTTATTTTAATCTCTTTCCATCTGGAACAGATTAATAAATTTGAATGAAAGTTCATGGGGCACTCTATACTCCCAACTATTTATTTTCTTAGTTTGGAGTTAACATTTGAAATTCCATAGTCGACGGTGAAAGAGAATGAGACTTGCAATCAAAAGTTCTGTCTGCAGGTTCCTGACTGCGTAAACTAGAGTAATTTTGTAGCTAGAGGCTTCTCTTTTGTAAAATGTTTATCACCTTCACTAGCATATTTAAGGTACCTTGTGATAGTGCCTATAGTCAGGAAACTAGGCAGGTGTTAGTGATTTTTTTAACCTTTAACCAGCTAGTATCCTCTGATCATAAAAAAGATACCAGAAAATATTCAGAAATAAAATACCAACACCTATCCACACAACTAAATAATGGGCTGACATAGAGAGGCAACAGGCCTATCTAGAAGACAGAATAAGCAGAGAATTGTAGTCAGGTGCTCACATGAGTCTAAGGCAGGGTTTCTCAGCTTTGGCACTATTGATGCTTTGAAAGGGATAAGTCATTGTCATGGGGCAGGGTGGGGGCAGTCTTGTAAGTCACCTAACTAATACTCTCTGGCTTCAATGTTAGTTGTTCCCAGTGTCATGTGACAGAAACACATATTCATCTACTTGGCAATTGTTAAACTATAATATAATTGTATTTTTACATGTCTGTTTTACTTACCGGTCTATGAAATAATTCCCCAAAGGTGATATCACTTATTCCCAACTCTCCAAATACCCCAATCCATTTCCTGATAAATATTTAGTGAAAGAAGAAAGGATGGAAGGAAGGAAGGAAGGAAGGAAGGAAGGAAGGAAGGAAGGAAGGAAGGAAGGAAGGAAGGGAGGGAGGGATAGAGAAAAGAAGGGCTCAAGGATATAATTTGATATATAAAACAGAAAATGATCTGTAAAATTATAACTCTCATTTAGTACCAGATACCATATGCTCAAAGCTTCAAATTTCAGTTTTCCAAGAAAGGTACATGTGAGTGACTTCTATCGCCATATGACTCTTTTGCTCCCAAGTGATAAAGTTAAATTAGGGTATTGTTGATTCTCCCTTTCCTCCTTTAAAATAGCATGAGATGCATATGCACACAAAATTATATGGGAAAAAGTTTCTCTCATATTCTTCATGTCTTATCAGAGGAAATATTTTGTTTGTGTGTGTGTGTTTGTTTTTCCATTAAGGCACCACAAAAGAATGTCAAAATAAATTTTTTAAAAAATCCATATCTAACAAACTTTTTGCAAAAGTATATTATGACATTCATGGAGCTAACATAGAATTGAGCTGTTTTTGATTTTCATATATAAAATTCCTGAGAAAATTTTGAATAATTGATATAATCATTTAGTATACATATTTTACAAGCAAACAGCCTTCGGTTCATTTCTCCTAAGTTTCTATATTTAGTTGCCTAGTGCTTTTCCTGAAACACAACTTTACATTTCTCTAATGATATTAAATATTGATGTTTTGACAAAAAGAATAAAATTATCAGCAGTGAATGGATTTATTTCACCAGAGATTTTGTATAGACAGCTATAATGAATAGAAGCAACATATGAACAATGAGTAAATGTGTAAAAACCTCATGACTCCAAAAACAAACAAATGAACAAACAACCAAAAAATACACAATGACTCCAGACTCCCAAAATGCCAGTAAATTCATTTGAAGTCCTGAAGAAAGAAGAAAGCTTTTCCTTTGTTCTCAACTATAGCATATAGTCGGAGCTAAATAAAATTTTATTGAATGAATCATCATGGAGGCAATCTCTGCTTCATGTTGTTTTCAATTTATTCATGTACTAAGTAACTATTTAATAAATACCTCCTACTCATCCTCCTATTCACATATTCAGTCATTCCAGAAATGTCCATTGAGCACCTATTATGTATCAAATACTTCTAGGAGCTTGGGATATATTAATGGTTTAAAATAAAATATTTCAGCCCTGTGAAGCTTATATTTTATGCGAATGGACAATGTTAATAATTGTAATTAATAAATAAATTATATATATTATTTTAGAGTAGTAAATGAAATAAACTAAAGAAAAAGGAGAGAATGATAAGAGAATGAAGGGCAAAGAGAAAGAAGTTGATGAATTAAATAATATGATCAGGACCGTCTTTATTAAAAAAATATGAAAAAGGCAAACAATTAAAAGCAATGGGAGTCACTGAAGCAGAAACTTATACTAAGAGCATTCCAGGAAGAGGAAACAGCTAAAGCTGTGTTCCTTAGGCACAAGTAGTCTGGCATGTTTTAAAAGAAGCAAAGGAAATTAGTAGAGCCAAGTGATTGAAAAGTAAAATAATAGGCAAGATCAAGTGGCTAATGAGACAGTTCCTGAAGGGTTTTTGTAGACCATTGCATCGTGTTTGGCTTTTTCTTTGAATGGAATGAGGAGCCATCATGGGGTTGAAAGAGAGAATTGACTTAAGTGTTTTGTTGGTTTATTTTGTTGATGTGTTGCTGCTATGGAAATTGAGGTTAAAAATATTGTAGTGAAATGCAGACTGAAATGTACAAATCAATGTTTTCATAAATGTAAATAACCACGTAAATAAATATGACACAGAACATTTCCACCACCCCCAGAAAATTCCTCTGTATCCCACTTTCAGTCTCTAAGCAACATTTTTTCTAATTTCTACAACATACATTATTTGGTCTGTACTTGAGTTTTTATAAATAGAATAAAACAATGTTTGCATTTTTTTTTGTCTAACTTTTTTCACTTAACAGGTTTTTGAGATTCATCTACATTTTGTGTATCTCTAGTTTATTCTTTTATACCTCATAGTGGTATTCTATGGTGAAATACACTACTATTTGTTATTCTTAATGCTGTTGATGCACATTTGAGTTATTTCCAGTTTTTTGGCCATTAGGAATAAAGTTGCCATGAACATTCTTGTACAACTCATTTTGTAGGAATATATTTTCATTTCTCTTGTGTAAAGACCTAGAAGTGGAATTGTTGAGTTATGCTTAACTTTATAAGAAACTGCCAAAAAGTTTGTTCCAAGTCCTTGTACCACATTACTGTCTCACAGGTAATCTATGAATTCCAGTTGTTCCACATCCTTGTCAACACAGTGTTATCCACTGTTTTGGGAAAAACCTACTCAATGTATTAATCTGATTAATGGGTTTGTATTGCGATTTTGCCTTTTCCTGAGAACATGCAATGATAAGTACCTTTTCATAAACTTTTTGACCATTCTATAAGTCCTTTTGGGGTGTCTCTTCAATTCTCTTACCCATCTTACTGGATGATTTGTCCTCTTATTATTGACTTGAAAGGGTTCTTTATACATTCTGGATTTAAGAAGTTTGTTGTACATTTGTGCTATGAATATCTTCTCTCATTCCAAGGTTTGATTTTTCCTTCTCTTATTAGTGTATTTTGATGAGCAAATTGTTTTGATTTTGAAACAGTCTTATTTTTCATCCTTTCCTTTTCAAGCCTTTTCTTTTCTTTTGTGACCTCTCCAAGGTATCTTTGCCTATGCCCAAGTCACAAAGACATTCCCTCTATTTTCTCCTAAAAGATTTATGGTTTTGAAAGGGATATTCTTCATGTACTAACCAAGATTGTCATGTACTAACCCGGTAGAATAGCTCCTCCCTTATTAACTTATTAAACCTCTCAATTATTAATGAGAGACTTGTGTTCCTGTTATATTTGACCCTTAATTATTAACGAAAAACTTGCCTACCTCCAGGACAATTTCCTTTTTTCTTCTTCCTCTACAGAATTAGCTAAACCTAGTGAAGCATGCCCAGAACAAAGAAGCCTGAATTTAGGGTCACCCCAGAACATAAAATATCCTGCAGTAGAACAAAAGTGAGGAGAAACAACAAGAAAGAGAAACAGCAGACTAAAAAGAGAAGCAAGATGTCTTAACATTACCACTTCTGGCAATAACACCAATCTACCCATCAAAACAAAGGAACAATCAGCAGTAATAGGAAACTTGCAATAGCCAATCACCCTCCCTAGTTTCAATGTATATTAGCCAATTGCCATGTACCAACATCCCTAACATCCTGTCTCCACCTCCCTTCGTTTGATCTAACAAAAACTCTCCTTCTTTGGCTCAGGGAGACAGATATGAGACTGTATCTCCTGACCTTTGCCAGCTACCTTTGCAATAAATCTCTTTCTTTCCCCAAAGTCTCAGTGTCTTTTTTTGGCTCAGAAGGCATTGGTGAGGGCTCACCTTTGAGAAGGTCCATTTCAGTTTTAGCTTATATATTTGAGCTTTTAATCCATCATTAATTCATTATTGTATGCAGTATAAGATGGAATCAAGGTTTTCATTTTTTTCCATATATTTACCGAATTGTTCAAATGTCCCTTGTTGAAAATGTCAAATACTTTCATTATCTTCTGCCCTTCAACGTTTCTGATGATAATTCAGCTGTAATTGGCATAACTGTTCCCCTGTAAGTAATGAATATTTTTGCTCTGATTGCTTTCAATATTTTTCTCTTATTTTTGGTTCTCAGAAGATTGATTATGATATGCCTAGATACGGTTTTCTTTGTATTTATCCTGCTGGGAATTATCTAAACTTCTTGGACCTACAAATGTATGTTGTAAACTTATTTGAGGAATTTAGGCCATTATTTCTTTAAATATATTTTGTGTGTCCTTTTTGCTCTTTGTTCCCTATAAGTCTCCATTTATATATTTGTTAAATTGCTTGATATTAACTCCATTTACTGTGGCTCAGTTGATTTTTTACCGTACATCTTCTCACCTTACTTGAAATTGGACAATTTCTACTTTCCTTTTTTGAAGTCCATAACCCTTTTGTGTCAATTTTATATTGATGCCACAACAAATGAAACCTAGCAGCTTAAAAGAACGGAAATTTATTATCCTACAGTTTTTTTTTTTAGATCAGAAATCTGACACATATTTCACTGGGTTAAAATAAAGCTGTTATGTTTTCCTTTCTGGAGACTATAAGCATAAATTCATTTCCTTGCTCATTCAGGTTGTTGACAGAATTCAGTTCCTTATGGTTGTAAAACTGAGGTCCCTGTTCATTTGCTGGAGCTATCAGCTGGGGGGCCATTTCCGTCTTTTAGAAGCTACCCACATGTCTCAGCAGGCAACCCCTCTCCTCTATATTCTGGATCAGCAATATTAGGTCAAGTGCTTCACATATTTCAAATCTCTTCTGTCCCTTCTTTCATTATTACATGTCCCTGACCCTGTTTCACTTTTAAGGGTTTATTTGATTAAATTAAGCCTAACTGGATAATTCAGGATAATTTCCCCATTTTAAGATTTGTAACCTTACTTGCTTCTACCAAATTCCTTTCACCACGCTTCCAGGGATTAGGGTGTAGATATCTTTTGAGGGACCATTATTCTGCCTTCTATACGTTTTACCCCAGTAATTCCACTCTGCTGCTAAATCCATTCATAGGACTCTTTTTTTCAGATGCCATATTTCTCACTTCTAGAATTTCTATTTGATATTTTATAGTTTCTGGTTCTCTGCTACTCTCTCATTATAACAATCTTTTAAATTAAGTCCTTACGATAGATATTTTTATGTCCCTGACTGTTAACTGTCTACTAATTTTCAGGGTCTATTCCTATTGATTGATTTTATTCTTAATGATGGCTCAAATTTTCCTATTTCTTCACCTATCTAATAATTTTTATTATACACTTGTTATTGTGCATAATATGTTAGAGAGTCTGGAGTCTGTTATCTTCTTATAAAAGTGCTGATATTATTTTTCCTAGTAGCCAGTGAAATTGCAGGATGATCACACTGAATGTGTGACGGCTTAGTCTTATACTGTGTTAGGACAGACCTAGCTCAGCTTTGCTGTTAGACTTAGGGCAAATCCCTTAGTCATGGGATATAGAATTTATACCTAATGTAAAGACTTCATGGGTTTTAATGGAAAGTATGAGGTTTTTTCAACTCCCTTTAACTTAGAAGAACTTACATGACAACCTCTGTCTTCTCAGAGTGGGGCAACAGCTGAAATCTATGTTCAGCTTATTCACCCTTCCAGTGGTTCCTCTAGGTTCTTTAGAATACACTCTATCTGTATATGAATTTCAGGGAATCAGTGACAGACTTGAGGAGACTTTAGATTCAGATTTTAATGCTCTTGTGTCAGTGGCTCCTTCCTTTCCGGGCTTTCTTCCCTTAATTTTCAGTCTCTCTGGCATTCCTTAACTCTATCCTCGGATACCTCCAACCAATGAGACTGTAGCTTTCTGCTTAGTTTTCTCTAACTGCACCACACACAGACTATCCTCAGGGAAAAATACATGCGAAACACTCAGAGTGATTCCTTTCTTTCAATTGTCAAACCCTTACTTTTGTTTGCTCTCTGATGCCCTCATATAGCTTTGTAAAAATATTTTACAGAGCTGTTATCTGAAGGAAGGTTAGTTCAATACAAATAACTCCACTGTTACTGCAGTTTGACTCATGTTTCTAACACATAACTCTGGCTTCTGTGTTGGGAACACCGTGGGAAAGGAAGGCAAGGATACAAGCTGAGCTACAGTTAGGATCTTATTGTAATAATAAAGAAATGAGGTTGGCTTGAGCTAAAGTGGTAGCATTAAGACGGTGAAAAGCGGTCAGATTCAGGATATAGTCTATAAGTAGAGCCTATGGAACTCCCTAATGAACTGGGAAAAGAGTATGGAAGAGAAAAGTCAAGCATTTCTTCAAAATTCTAAACATAGGGACCTAGCAGTTTACAGAAATTTACATGGAAAAGTTATGTTGGGGTCCAGCAGAGAGGATGGTAAAGAATATGTGTTTAGTTTTAAACATGCTGAAATCAAGATATCTATTAGTCATCTAAGAAGAGATAACAAAAAGTCATACAAGTTATATAAGTAAGCAGATATACAAGTCTAGAGTTCGAGAAATTGAGATAGAAATTTGGGAATTGCATTAGTAATCTATTACTGTGTGACAAATTATCCCAAAACTGAGCAACTTAAAACAAAATGTTTATTATTGTACCCAGATACTGAGTATTAGAAATCCAGACCATGACTTAGCTGTATGGTTCTGGCACAGGGTTTCTCATGAGGTTGCAAGCAAGTCAGTTGTCACTGAAGCTGTAGTTGATAATTAGATAGCTTACGTCCAAGCTCACACATGGCTGTTGGCAAGAGACTTCAATTCCTCACCTTATAGACATCTCCAAAGGGCTTCTCATGGCATGTCTTCCTTAGTGTAAGTGATTCAAGAAAGAGAGAGGGAGCAAGAGAATGGACACCCAAGACAGAAGCCTTAATCTCAAGTCGACTTTACACCGTTTTGCTGTATTCTATTCATCAGAAGAAGGTCCTAAGTCCAGTCCACATTCAAGAGAATAGAATTAAGCTCCACATTTTGAAGGGAAGAGTATAGAAGAATTTGTGAACATGTCTTTAAAACTACTACAGGAGTCATAAGCACATATGTAATATTTTAAGTCTTAGGATGCAATGAGATCACCAAGGTAATGTATGAGATAGAGAAACCCAGGAACTTGCCATCACTGAGAAGTCAAAGAGAAGATGAGGAACAAGCTGAGGAGGTTTTAAAGGAGAAATCAGTGAGATAGTAAGAAAACAAAAAGAGTCTCAGGTCCTAAACGCTAGAAGAATAAAGTATGTTAAGTGTTCCAGGCACTGTGCTAGACTTTACAAAGATGTCAGCTTTCTAGTTTTTCTACATTTTCTCATATTAATTGTACCTTTATATTTACTGCATAATTATTATATGCTGCATATTGGCATTTTTAATACATGTTTCATCCTCATAATAAATCTATGAGGAAATTTTAAATATCAGCATTTTACAGATGAGAAACATGAGGTTCAGAAAGTAAACCAACTTGCCCAGATACACATAATTAAGTTGCCAAGCCCAACTTAGTGAATTAAGGTGAGTCTAATCCAAAGTTCAAGTTCTAACACCAGCTTTCAAAATGTATACTAAATGGCGAGCATTTTATAACTGTTGTGACATCCATCTACCATTATTAATTTATGAAATGAAAACAAAATTAGTGTCTATGAAAATGTGACCATAGTCCTTATGAGTTCTGGAATATTTTTAGGTAAATGAAAGGTATTAATCCTATGTAGTCTACAAAATATATTTTATCAAACACAAGAAAGCATGATGATTCTTTCTCATTAAAATTTTTCACATTCACCTTTCCCTTTCCATTCCCATTGTACCTATTTCCTATTTACCTATAAGCTATCTTATTGTATCTTATTGGTCTTACATTATCTCCTTCAAAAATCGTCTCTATATATAACTGTCATGTTAATCTTTATAAACTCAAATATTGCCCTGGCTTATCTCTACTCAGAAAATTTCAATGACTAAACAGAACCAAGTCCAGACCTCTGAATCTGCCATTATTTTCTACTCTCATCTTCTTGGCCTAGCCTCCAGTATAGTCAGCCTGTAAATATATTAAGTATTCCTATCTCCATCTCTTTTCATTTCCCTGAAATGCTTTTCTTCGTAATTCCAATACATGGGAATCTCTTCTCTGAACAACTGATGCCACCTGGCACTTACTATGCTGCTTTATATCCTTTTTTTCTTTTTTGTGCACTATTTTCCCACTGATATGCAATCTTCTGGCAGAAAATATGATGTTTTCCTTATTTGTGAATCCTACAGCTTGTAGTGTAGCTTCATATATGTAATGTCTGTTTAATACTCATTTAATATTAGCTAAAATATTTAAGTTGCCAGTTCCACATACAATAAAAGCAAATGCAGAAAGCTTAGTATGCACCACATACTTTTCTACGTGCTTTATTTATACAAGCTCATAAATTTTCTCTTCTAATTTCCTAAAACCTAGCTAAAATATCTAAAATTGTCTTTTGGAAAGAAGAATGCATAAAATTAATTGACTGTATTAACACGTATATTTTAAAGAACATGCATGGCAGAGGTCACTCATATCATGCTTATAGCTGGAGCAAAGTCCTGGTCCTATGCTTGGCTTCTCTCTCACAGTACAGATGGTAAACACTGAAGTGAATGTGTCAGGTTCATTTCTTCCACAGTAGCATCTGTTTACCTTTCATAATTATTATCCTTATCTCATCTACTTAAATAAATATTACCTCTGACTTCATTTCAATTTACATTTTGCATTATTAGATAACTACATTGAAAACACTTCATTACATTGTAAATATAGGCCTTTTGGCTAAATATTATCTCCTAAAGAGCACAGCAACCCAGGGTATCTAAAGCAATATAACAAGAAGGGATCACCCCCATTCTGTTGGTTGTAGTATCTGAACTTGGAAGGATGATAATTATGGACAGAAAAAGGATTAAATAATATAAACTAGTTATGCATATACTATGAGGTTTGACCCTTAGAGGTCTTGATTCTTTTTTTTTTTTCATGCAGACTTAGAAGGACAGAAAGCTGACATCCACATTTTCTCGGCAAGGAACAAATCAGTATTGATAGCTGAGAAAAAAAAATCAACTTATTTATTTTTACAATCAACAGATTGTAATCTATGTTCCACTTTTAATATAGTGCATGAAAAAGACTACTGATTTCTGAGGAATCTAGCAGTTTCAGAAATAGAGTATTTTATAAATGATATCAAAGCATTACAAAGGTTCCAAGTAAAAAACTGAGAATTGGAAAGCCTGATAAAACAGAAACTACTTTGCAATTTCCTCAAGGTACCTGTTTAATATTGTTTCCTAAGGTCGGTGGATTGTCATCTTCATCTCTGTCTTGCTGAACCTGAATGGAAGATAAATGCACCCAGAACATACTCGTCTCATTAGGAAAGAGATAGAAATGGCAATTCTGGGCCTAGCAAAGAATTGGGGCAGGAAGATTCGGTGAGTTCCCAAAAACTCAATCATCATGCTTACTCTGGTTTGAATTCCATCAGCAGCATTATATGGAGTTTTGATTTTTTTTAAAAATGTTACTTTTTTGTGGTATTACAAAAGAATGATTATCTAGTAGCATATTGTTCTCACCAAACCAGAGGAAACTTCAATAAGTGCCTCCTTCCAAATCCCTTCATGATTTAATCTTGAATTGAGCAACAGAACAAAAGAATCAATTCGCTTTTAAGAAACAAATGTTAAATCATTACGCTGGACCCAAGCTAACCTGCAAAATCTCTAGGTCTGGGAAATAGCGAAAATAAAAACAAAGGACACGAAAATGTTTCAAAAACACTGCTAACAATATCTAGAATTTTCCTATCATACACATTTGTCTTTGTCAATTCCAAACATCCTACTTCTCTATCCTTTTTTAACTTGCTATTGTTCCTTTCCAATATCTCACCTTAGGTTCTTAGAGCTGTCAAATCTATCCTTGAATGCCAATATGTGTAGAAATAAGCTGAAAAGCATTTTCTAAGTGATATTAATGGCAGTTCCTTTTTCTGGGGCGACTATACTTTAAATGCAATTGTTAAGAAAACATCTCTTCAGCATCCTTCTGTTCCAAATTCTTTAAAAAGAATGAGGCAAAGTTCTCAGCCCTGTATGAGGGTTCTCAGAGTCTAGCAGGGGACACATATTTGTAACAAATGGTTAAATTACATTGAGCTATGACAGAGTAGTGTTAAATGTATGGAGGAAAGAGAGACATTCTATTCCATTGTCATGATCAGGCATAGCTTGTGAAAAGTACTGAATCTGAGGTATTTGTGTGATTTTAATCTGTAGATGTCCAGGAGGTATTTGAATAGTTGGGTCTGGTCCTGACTGACTTAAAAATGATTCTTTAAAAGTGTGAACAGAGTCACTTATTTCCCTGGTCTGTGTAATTTTTGTGGCCCAGGGTTCAGGGCAGAGATGGAGCATAAATCAAAAACTTTCCCTTCTCCTGATTTGGAATCATCCTTGTGTTCCTTATTTTCAGCTGTATGATATGTTGTGGAGCAGGGCTTCTCAACCATGGTACTATTGACATTTTGTGTCTGATACTTCTTTTTTATGGGGGGCTTTCCTGTGTTTTACAGAATGTTTGGTAGGTTCTCTGGTATCTACTAAATAGAAGCCCATTACATTCTTCACTATCCTATTCCCAGTTTTGGCCACCAAAAAGTACTCCAGGCATCCCCAAATGTACCCTGGAGAATAAAATTGCCCTCTACCCCATTGGGAACCACTGCTATGAAGTCTAAGATGATATGTCTAAATCCATACTAAATACCATGCATTTATGAAACTTTTCTCCAAACTTAATATGATATTCTCTTATCTGAATTTCATTATGTCATTGTTATTCTTGATCTTTTTCTCAATCTTCATAATCATTTAATATAGTGCTCAAAGGAATTTAACAAAAAATTACTTTTTCAATTATATTTATCTATTTATTTACTCATTCCCCCAAATATTCATTGAGCTCATAATATATGCCATGATCCCTGCTGGGTCTTGGAACTGTAGAGCAGGGAATCAGATGACATGGCACTAACCCTTGTAGCAGAATTGGAAGTTGCCAATTCTTACCTTTGGAACTTCCAAAATTCATACAGTTATCTTATTACGTTCTTTAAACTTCTTGTTCTTTTGGCTTTTTTAATAAACATCTCTCCGGGTTTTCTTCCTATATTGTGATTTAAAGTAGGGCTTGTTAATACCTATAAAATCAATGCCATTTAAAAATTTTCAAAGGAAGGGGATAAAACCCATGGTATTTCTCACTCTTATTTGATCCCAGAGCCCTATTTTCTCCAGAGCATTTCATGGGATTATTTTAGGATATAGGCTTTGGGAAAGAGCTATTTACACATTTCTCTGCCGTCTGAGAATGGATGACACTGAAGCTTTTCAAATTACTCTCTTGAAATAATAAAATTTTCTGGGTGCAGGAGAATGCTGGGTGAGATGCCCTTCCTCTCAAGAAAAGGATTGGGAAGGTAGCATTTGGGAAATCCAGGCTTTCTGGATTGATCACCGTTAGGCACAAGCACCCTAAAATCTGTGCAAATCATCTGTCTTTGGTCATACAGCAGGGCATGGAAGCTGCCTACATCTAGAAGGAAAGCAAACTAGACTAATGAAACCAAGAAATTAGCATTGGGAAAATGCCAAGGCTAGACAGATCTCTGTGTAAGGATGAGCAAACAAAGAAAACAAATAGGAAAAAGAGAAAGGCAAAGTTCATCAGGCAGTGCTTGATGTCTTCACACACCTAAAAGATGGAAGTGCCTGTGCAATAAGAAAGGGAAGAATCAAGAGGCTACTATAAAGGGAAAGATACAAAGAAATATGACTGAGATCATGAAAGTATGCAAGGAAACCCCAGAGCAGCAGAACTAAAATTCCCATTAAAGACCATAGAAATATATGTGAATAAGTAAAACCAGTGAAAAGATTTGCAAATTTGAGAAACCTTAAATCCAAAGGAAAAGGACAAGAAAATTTATAGATATGAAGGAAAGGGAATTGCAATCCAACAAAAGAATAAAAGCTGTTTCTGACATAACTAAAGGGGAATAATGTAACACAGAAAAAATCTGCCTAAGGTAAAAAAGCAAACCAAATTTATAGATTTAACAGCTTCACTATCAGGGTAACATAATTAATATTCAATGAATCTTTCAGCACCTCATTCAACCTCCTCTTGGAAGTCTTCACTTACCTTAACACAGAATCAACTTGCTTTGCAGCTTCTGTACCTTTATATTATTGTAATTATTTTTCATGTTTTTCTTTCTTGATAACAGAGAATTTGTTAAACACCATATCCCTAATGCCCAGACCTGGGCCTTGACATTCTTTAGTACTTAACACATATTTGTTAAATTGAATTAAAACTATTTTTGCACCTCTAGTCCATTTCCATTGCCTCTTGATCACTACTTTTAGCATTTACCACATTAACTTATTCTTTGGTTTGAGCTGCTTTGATTGTTTACTTTGGAGAAGAAAGGGAGCCAACACTGGTCAAATATTCATATTCTGATAAAACATTTTACAATAAGCCATTTCAGCAGTTTTCAAATTTTCTGAGTAGCAACTCAATTATCTGTAGGCCTCTCTGTTTCACACTGACCGAATAATTGGGTCTAAATGCAAACTACTGAAAGCCTAAATTACTTTGGTTATGTCCACATAACTCTAAAGCCACTAGCTAAAGAATAGAGCAATTCATAGAAAAAGAGAATCAAATCAACCATTTCCTTGAATTGTCTGGTCAATTTGGTCACATCAAAAGCCAATCCAGTACTCTTGGAACATGGATTTTCCCTGAAGCTTGTATAATCCAGTAATTGAACTTCTGCCAACTCTATTAAAGATACATCTTTTTAAAACAAGATTCAAAGAAATTGACTTTAGCATTATTTATTAAGTCAATATTTAAAGCAATTTTAATGCATAGCTCCAAAACTGTTATGATATCTCGATTTAACATTAGGCTAACTTTTCTATGTGATAGCATGTGAAATATTAATAATAGTATTACAAGTATAATAAAACCAAATGCCAAATTGAGCATATAGGATGAATATGATTAATTTGGAAGAAAAATAGCAATAAAAACCTGTATCTAGAAAAAGCAAACAGTCAAAACCATATGGAAATATCCCACATGTTCTTTATAGTGATGAGACTTCAAATGGCCTTTTTCTTTCTGTCTTGGAGATATGTTTCAAACATTCTTTATAAGAATGCATTATATTGGTTATAAGTATTAATATAGCTAAAATTAAAATGATTACCTCTCTGATCAAAGATTTTAACTTCTTGTGCCACCAGGATACATTCCAAGCCCTTATATATAAGATCTACAAGATTGGCCTCAACCTCTGCTTCTCATCTTCTCTTTGTGCATGATGTCTTTCCCCACTGTTTGCAGTGATTTCACTTCCTCCCTCTTTTTTCTGGCTTAAAATACTGTTGCACTGGTAAATCAGTTCTCCAAAAAGAACATAAAAGCTTGATTTGTAGCATTTGCTAGTTTCCATGGTGTAGATTCTCCCAGGATGGCCAATTTCAAGCTACCAGTAGCTTAACCAGCTGTCAAGATTCCTGAGTATTTAACAATAGAGCTGTAAGAGGCAGCTCAGTCATGCCACTGAGAAATGTTACCTTCTCTGTAAAGCAGTACCTCACTTACTACATTTCATTTTGGTTAGCTGGTTGCATATAGGTTCTTGTCACCAGATAAGGAATCACTTGAGGGTAAGCATTGTAATAAATAATCATCACTGTCATCTTAATAATGTAACTTTCAGTTTGGTAGAAACTGGTTAGTTTGGTGGGAAAGATGGCTGGGAATCTTGAAATCTTGATAAAGAAAGCAACTGGCACCACAGATGACCAATGGAAAAGACTAGCAAATATATACCATAGTACTAGAGCTTGGCCACAAAACTTTAAAGAGAATCTTAACCTCCAGCAAGCTAGGATGAACCCCATCTGGGTTACAAAACCCTTTTGTACTCCTGAGCTAAATGCAAAAATGCATCACTTTTCCTCTTTCCCCTTAAATATGAAAACTAACTAAATCTTTCCACATTAATGGTGTGATGAGGCAATAAAAGATAACTCCAAGGCCTGGAGAAGTAAACAAACCCTGAACGCTGGAGTCCATCTAGCGTTCCAATTGACTTCCAATTGACTTTTTGAGAAGGTTATAAAGGGAACATTTTCTCAAGGGGCGGGGGAAGAGTTTGGATGCCTTTATAGTACTGACTTATATAAGGAGAGGAGCCAAGAAACAAAACAATTAACCCGAAAGTCATTCTGTGAATACCTGAGATTTTAACTCCTTTGTCATCCCACCCAAAGCTGCACCTTCTAAAACCCTGGCATAGAGCTGTCTCTGAAGAATCTTTTTTTTTTTTTTTGTCCCTGATCTGAATCAGTGTACTTTGAGTAGAATGGAGGGAAATTGTGGATAGAAAAGAGACTTAATATCTCATTTGAGGGAGATAATAACTCTAGCAGGAATTAGAAAATCTTTTCTTAAAAGCCCAGATAGTAAATATTATAGGCTTCTGGGACATATAGTCTCTGCTGCAACTACTCAACTCTGCCATTGTAGTGGGAATGCAGCCATAGTTACTATGTAAGCAAATGAGTCTGGTTGCATTCCAATAAAACCTTATTTATACACCACACAGCCAGTTCTCTAGCTTTGGTTTGAAAACCCTGGTGAAAACATTGCCCAGTTTTATGGTTCTTTAAAGAGATTAAGGGTGCTAGTTTCCATTTCATAATAATTAACTTCTTTCTAATTTTCATTAGCACTAAATCAAAAAAGAGAAAATATTAATAGAGAGTAGGACATAAATATTTTGATCATTTCACCAAAATCAACAAAGAGCATAAGAATGGCCTAACTGCAAGACCCAACATCCTTCTTAGCAATGAAGGACAGCAATATTACTAATGTACCTCGTTACTACTCTAGCAATTAGGCATGCCTGTTTCAGACAGGAGAAACTCAAGTATACATTATCTTGTTACGCCACAATACCTTAAATAATGCTGCATATGGAATTCTATTTTTAATGTACAATCTGTGAAAACAAGAATTGCTTAAATTGAACTTTGTTCTTCCATAGGCTCAACATTTGAATGACCATTCAAGAATATAAGACATTTTATACATATTCTGAAAGTTCATCTCTGATACCATATTTGTACAGCTGAATTAGCAACAACCAAATCAATCCAGTCCTTGCAGCCATCTTAACAACCAAGTCAAATTGCTACATGGTCAATCCATTGATTAATGCATAATTGATTGTGGAGATAGCCAAAAGTATCAGCCAATTTGCTAATTGTGAGGAGATATAGACAAAGTGAATGAGCAAATAGGAGCAAGGAATTTAAAAGTATGTAGTCAAAATTATGCTGATCAAAGAAACTATTTGGATGAATGAGACCTGAATTTTATCCCATTTTTTTTCTCATGGAAAGTCCTGAATATTTCGTGCTTTGAATCGTTGACATTTATTAACTATCATCAACAATCTCATATAGAACTTGCTTGAAATATGTTCTCCCCCCAATCTTCTACCACCATCACCATCACCACTTTGTGTTTGCTAATAAATAAAAAATACATATGAAGCAGTATGTTTTCCGAAGTAGACATAGATAACAAGACTATTTAGCCATATATTTGACATAAACAATATTGCCCTTACCAAAAAATTATATACAAAAGGGGGTGCAACAAAGAAAGGGGGAGAGGGGTGGGCCACGGTGGGTCCTGGCAGAATTCTTGCCTGCCATGCCAGAGACCTGGGTTCAATTCCCGGGGCCTGCCCATGCAAAAATAAAAAAATAAAAAAGGAAAGAGGAACATATACAAGAAAGTAAATATTAAAACCAGTTTTTAAGGAGGAACAGAGAAAAAGTGGGCAAGAGCTTAAGAATACAATCTCAAACATAATTTCAAAGTGAAATATTTATAAATCTTGCAATTTTGTATCTAATAGATATTATGTCTATAATACATATAAAAACTGAATTACCTATTAAAATTATATATGCTTATATATTTTCACGTTATATACATGCATTGAATCTCAGACAGGTAGATTGGCCTCTGACAGACAGACTGTACAGACATTTGGGCTGATTATTTTTTTTAACCTTCCACCCAAAGTATTCTTGGCCCTGTACATGCAACCGGATACTATAATATTCTAAACAATTTATGAATTTAACGTTAAAGGGCTAATGGAAAACAAGCTTTGTATGGCACGCTAACACCCTTTGCCATTCATAATTTCATTTGCATTTAAAAGCCCTGTCAGGTAAGTCAATCAAGAATTATCTTCATTCACATTTTAGAGAAGAGGTGCCTGGAGATCAGATGGTTGCAGGGACTTTCCACACGTCGCACTAATATCTTAAGGGTGCAGCTGACATCTGATCAAGGTGGTCTGCTCTTTCCCATGAACAATTTTGCTTCCCACCATATCAATACTGATAAGTGAAAAATACTTTTTTTTTTTATTTTCCAAATAATCAATCCTTTTTTTCTAAAAGCTCATATAAACATCAAGGGTACCATACATGTTTACCAAGATGAGTCAGAATAATTTAAGCCACCCCAGTGAGTTAATTGTCTTTGGTGTAGAAACGTGAAAACAGACCCAACCTCATTGGGGTTAATATTTTAAGAACTTAATTGCCTGTTTGTCCAGACACACTGTGCTAACCACAAGGGAAGGAAGCCAGACTTGTTTCTGTTTCAATCCACTTGGTATGGGAGTAATAATTCCTTGTTTTAGAACTGTGATGTGAGATGATCAATATTTAATGGTGAAATGGATCGGTACACATACTTTCTTTGAACTAGGTTTTCCTCTTTTCTAGCTGTGCCCTGAAAGAGTCAGTAATATAAATTAAAAATTTTAAAACATGGACACAGCAACAAATCTAGATTTTTAGCACTAGTTTATCAGAACTAAGAATGGGAAATAACCGAGGGGGACTTTCCAGGGATTTTTCAGGATCAGATACCTTAGATTTTAGGGGCAAAAAAACTTTACCTACATTTTCTACCTTCTACCTCTGAATAGTATTGGAAACATGGTTACTAGAGCACAAACCAGAAGATTTTGGTTACCCTGAGGAAAAAAAAAACATCTATCTAATTCTTCTTTATCATCTTGTCTATCCTTTACCATTACCCTGAAAATGCACCCTATTTCCCACTTAATATCTTTGTGATAATTCAGATTCTGCAGTCATCTTTGAGCGCCTGTTATCTGTCAGGTGTAGCAAAAGGCACTCAACATAGTTCATTATTATTTAAGTGTCCAAGTCTATCTTTCTTCATTTTTTAAGGAAATGGGAAGATGTGGAGTTGTTCGAAGTTACTCATCATTTTTATCAATAGTGCCTCTCTTCTCTTTTATTTTTTTAATTTATTATTTTGTTTTGCCTCATATGTATTGTGGCTTCTATTATTTTCCTTTCACAATTTTCATTCTCCATTTCATAAGTATTTATTATACAACAAACCCAAGGTAAACACTTTAGAAACATTCTTATTTGATTTCATTTGATCTTCAAAACCTGTGAGGTGGGTGTCATTATCTCCATTATGCAGGTCATTCTTTAGAGGTCTCACCATAATTAAATGGCAAAGCTGGGACTCAAATGTAAGTCTATCTGATTTCAGATGCCATGTTCTTAATCTCTAACCAAAGCAAATTCTGCTTTATCTTATAGTATATATAGGGATAACTCATGTAAATGTAGAGTAAAATTATATAGCCATGGTGGATATTCCTCTAAGAGTTTTTGCAGAAGAGGAATAATTTATCTACCTTCATTCCATGCATTAACCACTCCTTGACACCCTCTGCCCCAGCCATGGCCCAGGAGAACTTCTTAATTTCTCTCTATTGATACTAGAAATGTATCAGACTGACTAATACGTTCAGAAAGTGTTAACATTTCACTCTCCTAGGAAGATATGGGAAGAAAGCATT
Organism: Myrmecophaga tridactyla; assembly: GCA_004026745.1. Lineage (NCBI taxonomy): Eukaryota > Metazoa > Chordata > Mammalia > Pilosa > Myrmecophagidae > Myrmecophaga > Myrmecophaga tridactyla. The sequence goes on along the minus strand of PVIY010004884.1, from coordinate 74,693 downwards.
TCTCCCTGTCATGCTAAAGGGTGTTCCAATTAATCCTTGTAACAGATTAGAGATGGATGCAAATTCTTTGATATTTCTGCCATCTTCTGCTTCTTTTCAATGTGTTTTGGCCTATCACTTCTGTTACCAGCAGAATACAGAGGAAGTGATACTTTTCCATTGCTGGCAGCTTCTGCCTTGGTCTCTCAATGCTGTAAGCTACCATGAAAAAATCAGACTACCCTGTGGGGGAAACCACATGCAAATGCCTCAGCCAAGCCCAGCCTTCCACTAATCGCTGCCAAGTTTCCAAGTATGGATTTTCTTCAATTCTATTCCCAGGAAACAGACTCTGAGACCAGAAATTTGTGTGTGGGAGATCACTGGAGAATGTTTCCAAGAACAATACCTGTGAAGGATGAAGTGGTTTGGGTAGAGGAAGACTTAAAGTGTGATGCAGTTGTAATAGGTGAGCCATGGAGCTATGATGGTCCTTGAGAGTTGTAGTGTTTTCAGGCAAAGGGGAAGGATCTTTCTGAGCCAGCATGGAGGAATCAGTGAATGCAAGTTGGCCCCACCCACGAAGGAAGAAGTCAAGAAGATTCTGTTCTGAAGAAGAGTCCTGGGCAGTATACCAGAGAATCCACTATATGGAGTTTCAATTAAAAATGTTAATCAGTTGATTGACTTTAATTTGTGAAGATTTTAAAAGGAAAAGGCTTCACCATGAAAGATTTATTCCCCCAACTCAGTTAGACCATCTAGTTATCATCAGATCAAAAACAAAGCTTAATTTTGCAATAAATTTTAAGGTAACCATTGCTCTATTTCAAGGAATATTAAAAGTGAGTCAGAAGAAAATACTCTTTAGCCATCTGTTTTAGTCTCCTAGCTGCCAAAACAAATGCCATGCAATGAATGGGTTGACATCAACAATGGGAATTTATTGACTCATGGTTTTGAGGCTAGGAAAAGTTCTGCTGGTAATCCTTGGTCCATGGCTTTTCTGTCACATGGCATTGCACATGGCAGCCTCTCCTTTCTCTTCTAGTTCTGTTGACTTCCAGCTTCTGGCTACTCTTTTGCTTTCTCTTTCTCTCTCTCTGTGACTTTCCTTATGGGTTCTTCAGTAATGGATTAAGACCCATTCTGATTCAGCTGGGCCATACCTTAATTGAATAACTTCATCAAAAAGTCCTTTTTGCAATGGATTTACACCCATATGAATGTATTTAGGAACATGTTTTTCTGGGATACATAGCTCCAAACTAATACACTGTTCTCAGGCTAGTCACTTATACAACAATGGCCTGAGTTTGTACTGTGCTAAGACCAGTGAATGGTGGGCCAAGGCAGCCTCCTCCTCAGTGAGCTCAGGGAGGTTACATCAATAGTATTTTCAAAGTTCTGGGGGTCTCATTTGTAAAATGGAGACAATTCCAGCTGCCAGAATTGAGCTCTAGATATTTGACAGGGCTAATAATTAATGTGTGTAAAATTCTACAAACATGGTAAAAGACTTTAGAAAGTTAAGCCATTATCATTGTTATTAGAAATAATGATGCTTTGTTTTTGCTAAATATCTCACTCAGAAAAAATTCAATCAAAATAAGTGTGTATTTGTAGTTATTATCCCAAGCATGCTCTTGAAAATAAATACTAAAGAGCAATTTATAAAAATATTTTAAAAGAACAACTTTTATGTGCTTTTATTTAAGCATTTATGTAAACCAGCTTTCACTATTTACCTCTTTTTACAAGGATCTAGTCTTTAAGAAAGTAAATTATAGTACATTTTTGTAAAATGTAAATTAAAACTGGCATGAATCTTCTTGGAAAGATTATTCTAATAGTCCTCTCTTGATACCCTCTGCCATCAAACTAATTTTAGCGAAGTGGTTAGAAAAGTCAAATTAATAAAATCCTACTAGAAATATCTTCTCCAAAATCCTTTCCAATACCAGAACTTTTTTATTAGAGCCTGGCTCCACTTTTGCTCTAATTGGATGTATAGAAAATCAGCTTAAGAAGTATGCAGCCAAAAAAAAAAAACCATCTGATTGTATTAAATGTATAAGAAAGCCAGTACTTGCATTTTACTACTTCTGATTTCCTAGACACATAAGTTATAAGCCAAGGATCACAGAAGAGGCTGCACATAACATTATTGTCAAAATTCTAGGAGAAGGAACTGGAACTGTGGGGTTTTTTTCAACAAATTAATTTTCAATTCCAAATGATCCTGGGCCCTTGTTCTACTTCCTCTGAGTCAATGCTCCCATTTTATATTTATGAAATGGCCTGGAAAGCAACTGAGCCTATTTACTGCTGTTGCAATCAATAAACACATAGTTTTGCAACAGTTTGAACTAAAATGAAATGACTACCCAAGACCCTACTCATGCAACTACTTAGACATTTTAGCTTATTCAGGTAAGCCAATAAGATGTCTTTCATTCAGAACTCTCATACTTTATTGGGGTTTTCAAAGTATTTATTTTTTGTTTCTAAGATAGAAGTAGTAAATCAGGCCAAAATCACCTCTTTACTAGCATCTGGCACAGAACTTAAAGGTCTTAACTAAACACATCCTCATGTTAATTTATAAAACAATTAGAGAGCGGAAAAATATGTTACAATCTCAGCATGCCCATAGTTAACCTTGATTAGATTGGAAAATCCTTATAGCCGAGCAGAAACCTAGTCAAGCTGACATGTTTTCACTATGGCCTGCCACTTCTGGGGTCTATGCATCTATATCGATAGCTTACAGGCTCCTCTTGATTCAACAGTCCGAAATACGGGCCTGTTAAGAGAATTCTCCCACAATTGACTATCTCCCAGCGTTTGCCAAAGAGTCACTTAAGACAATGAATATTTGATACAAATGGGATAACGGACATTTTAATTCTCCATGACCCCAGATACTATAAACACAACATCACTATCAACAGCTACCCAGAAGCTTATCAAGAGTTTACAGAAATAAGCACTTTTATGCTCTCATGTGGGAAGTATAAAGTCATTCAGACTTTCTGGAGGACACTTGACAATATGAATTAAAATTTTAAATGTGCATATTATTTGACCAGGAAATTGCCAGGTGCAAGAATGTTTTTTTCTAAGGAAATTATTAGACATTACACAGAGATGCATGATTGCTTACTAAAGCATTTTTATCATACACATAAATTGGAAACAACTTTACTACTCATGGATAGTACAATAGGAGATTGATCAAACCAAACATGCAGAGCAATACAATGGAGTACCATATAGCCATTAAAAAGACTAAGGTCATTCTCTTGACAAGCAAATCTTTACAGATTTATTGTTAAGTGAAAAACATGTTTGGAAAAAGAAGCTATAATTTAATCTTTTTATTTGTTGGAATGTGTGTATATATATTATATATACATATGCAGAGAAAAATGTAGAAAACATGTAAAGCTGTAAATGATAGTTATTCAGTGGTGATGGAGGTCCATTCACCTTAGATCCCATATATTTCTGTATGTTTATACAATGAAGCTTTGTTACAGCTTTCTTTTAGAAAAAATAAATTTGTTTATTTAAAAGATACTCTGAAAACTATGATGAGGTATCACATCATACCCACTAGGAATGGATATATTCAAATCACAGAAATTAAAAAGTATTGGTAGAAGGAGGACTCTTGTACATTGCTAGTGGGATATAAAATAGTTCAGCCACTATAGAAAATAGTTTGGTGGTTCCTCAAAAACTTAACATATCAAAAGGCCCATCAATTCCCTTCCTAGATATAGTCCCAAAAGAATTGAAAATGGACATTCAAGCAAACACATATATATACATTTTCATAGCAGCGTTATTTCACAGCAGCCAGTAGATGGAAATAGCCTAAATGCCCATCAATAGATGAATGAATAAAAAAAGTGTGGTATAGCCATATAATGGAAGATTACTTAGCGTAAAAAGAAACGAAGTACTGATACATTCTGCAATATGGAGGAACCTCAAGTACTTTAGGTTAAGTGAAAGTAAGCAGATGCAAAGGGCCACATGAATCCATTTATGTGAAATATCCAGAACAGGAAAATCCATAGAGAAAAACTGCAGATTTGGGAAGAGGGAAGATGGGGAGAAACTGCTTAGTGAGTATGAAGTTCCTTTTCTGGGTAATAAAAATATTTTGGAACTTGCTAGAGATGGTGGTGGCACAATAGTGTGAATGTACTAAATGCCACTTTAAAATGGTTAATTCTATGTTTTGTGAACTGCATCTCCATTTTTAAATACGTAAATAAAAAGCTCTGAGAGAAACCAGATTTCAGCATATATAGCCTTCGTTCCCACTTAACTTGCTGAGTTAAAATTTAATGTTACATTCTCAATTTACAGAAGACATGATATAAAAATGTTTGAAAGATATTTCTAAGCAAAACTGAAGTGAATTCACAATAACGATTGCTAATATCTGGTACTCTGCTATCTGCTTTACATGTTTTATTTCTTTTAATATTCAGAAATACCTAAGAGGTAGGGACGCGTTATCCACATTTTACAAATGAGCAAATAATGACTTCAATATGTTGAGTAACTTTACCAGATATTGATAGAATAGAAGCACTAAACTAAATATGTCTGAATCAACAGTCAATGTCATTAGCCATTTTGCTAGGTTTCTTCACTATTTTATTATATGAATGCTATGGTCAGATAAAGAAAAGCCATTCTGTTTTACAGATATGACAAACAAATACAGGGTTTGGGGACTTTCAAAGGTAGAAAGCGTTTCAGAAATGAAGGCCAGGAAGCCTCAGCCAATATCTCAGTCAGAAGTCAGAGGCGGTTCTTACAGGCTCACAGAGTTTCTGCAGGTCTCCAAATTCTGTGGAAGGCTCCCCGTCAGCTCTCTTAGTCTAATAAAGAAGGAGGTGCTGCTCAAGAGTTTACTAGGAAGCCTTCATGACATTTTATACTCTGCCCATGCATCTGGCTGCAACTACTCGGGAAAACACTGAAGTTTTTCCTTCTACCTTCCAATGTCATCCAGTGCCTAATCTGAAAACTCAAATTTTCTTTGAGGAATTTCCCTACAGTTTTTTAAGTGAAACACCAAAAATGAGAAACATTCAAATGTCCATCAACAGATGGGTACATAACAAACTGTAGCTCATCTACACACTGCCATAGCAAGCTGACTTGTTGACATAGGAACAACATAGATAAAAAGCAAAGAATTATGGTGATATATAGAGGTTGGACAAGAAGAGTATCAACTGCACAGTTATGGCAATAAAAAAGAAAAAGCTCATGAAATGCAAGCTTATTAAGCGTGAGGGAGACGAGATGAGAGGTTGTTTCTGGAAGGAGGTGATTACAAAAATCCACAAGGAAATTTGGGGGGTGATAAATATATATATATGTTAATGACCACAATTGAGTTGATGGTGTCTGGAGTGTACACATGTATTAATACTTAGGAAATTCCATGCATGGAATATGGGCCCTCCACTGGACATCAAGAACTCTTCAATAAAGCTCCATGCAACCTTCCCACCACTGGAAAATTATCCTGAAGCAATGTGAGGAAAGGGATTCTGAGAAATATAATTTCTGACTTCTCCCCTAGAATGTGGAAGTGACCATAGAAAGAGGAGGTAGGGTGCTGTGTCGATGAGACTATCCAGAACCATTGGTTTACTAAATATTCTATATGAGTGCATGTGTCTGTGTGTGTGTACAGTCATATATACACACACCTATGTACATATATGCATACATACATTATAGGTGTATATATAGATAATCTAGTGTAATACTTAAAGACATTGATTCTAAAGCCAAACTGCCTATGTGCAAATCCTGGTTTCCCCAATTTACTTATCGGGTGGGTGACTTAGGGTTGTCACCGTAAGTTGTCTCTGTGCTTCAGTTCTTTCATCTTTCCAATGGGGAAAATAATATCTGTTTCCCTGGATTATTATAAGGATTTATATAAACAAAAACATAAATTAATAAATAAACATAAAATGCTTAGACCTTGCATAGCACATAACTAGCGCTGTGTAATATTTTAATTATTGTTATATTTGTTGCTGCTTGGCATCATGTAATAAAATTCCCTTTGTAAGCAGTGCCAGGGAAAAATGCATTATTTTGGAACTTGTGAATCAAAATCTCATTATATTACATTTTGTTTTGGTTGAAGTTTAGAGATAAATTTAGTACTAGTTAAAAGCAGCTGTTACCAGTTTCAGATATATCATTGGCTACTGGCTTGGAGTTATGTATCCCAGAAAAATGTGCTCTTAATCTTGATCTATTCTTGTGGGTGTGAACCCATAGTAAAGAGGATCTTTTGGGGGGTTACTCAGTTAAGCTGAATCATAATGATCTTAATCCTATTACTGAGCCTTATAGGAAGTTCACAGAGAGAGAGAAGCATTGGGTTGCAGCCAGAAGCCAGAAGTCAACAGAACCCAGAGGAGAAAAGAGAAGGCATCAATCACCTGTGCACTGCCATTTGACAGAAAAGCTAGGGAACCCCAAAGGTTGCCAGCCAGCCAGAAGATACCAACCCCAGAAAGAAGCAAGCCTTCTAGACTATGAAATTTTTAAGCCACTGAATTCCTGTTGTTTAGCCAACAGGAATGGTATGGTATTTGTTTTAGCAGCCAAGAAACTAAAACAATTACTCTTGTTTTTGTTTTTTTTTTTGCTACTCTTGATTTTTATTCTAATATTTATCTTCTATTGTCCCATTTATATATTCATTTTGGCAGTTAGTAAAATATGAAGAGGAATTTGAGAAAAAAGGAAAAGCAGGAGGAGGAGAAAGAGGACTTGATCTAATATTCTATATTGCTTTACCCTCCCCCCACCCTCTTTATTTTAGAATCTTCATTAGATTCTTAAAAATGTATTTCAGTTATAATTTTTGATTTGATATTTGGATAACTCATTTATATATTACTCATGGTTCTCCAGAGAAAAGATGGAAGTAAAATCTCTCTCTCTTTCTATATAAATATAGTAATAGGATTTATTATAGATTTATTATAGGAATTGGTTCATGTGACCATGGGGATTGGCAAGTCCCAACTCCATAGGACAGTTTGCAAGTTGAAACTCCTATAAAAGGGGCTTTGAATTCCCCCACGAAGTAGAGATAGATGCTCCTCTTTCTGACAGCTGAAATCCTCAGTTATCCCTTTAAAGTTTCCAACAGACTAGATGAGGAAACTCCTCTCATTGCTGAAGGCGATCTCCTTTATTGATTTCAAATGTAATCAGCTGTAGATGCAACTGACTGACTAATGATTTATATCCATCTAAGAATCACCCTCACAGAAACTATCATGCCAGTGCTTGCTTAACCAAACAATGGACACCATAAACTAGCCAAGCTGACACATGAAATTAAACATCACAATTTATAAGAGGTTTTTATATTTCCCATTAGCTAGTCTCCCAGGCTTTTCCTTGAGAGACCCACTAATGCAAAACTCCTTTGCTACAATTCTCCAATTTACCCTGTGTAAGATTCAGAGTTGCCCTAATGAGAAGCAGTTCTAATTCAAAACAATGCTTGAAATTCTGAGCATTGCTGATTATCTGATGAGACTTCTGCTTGTTTTCAACATCCAGTGTATCTTCAAGTGTAGGAGACTTTTTTTTCAGTGAGCAGTACGTGGACTTCGATTTGAATCCTATTTTCAGCCTCTGGAAGTTGAATGCCTTGCCATTTGAGGTACTTCAAGGTCTCCTCACAAAGACTTTCAAGTCAGTCAAAGCCTATTTTTAAAGTCAGATCATCTTGGGTTTGCATATTATTTATTTGTTTACATACCCCTATTTACCTACCCTTAGCTTTGATTTATGACTATGAAAAGAAACTAAAAGGCATGACTTAATCTTCCAAATTTCTGTGAGCAATAAGTAATGTCCCTGTGTTTTGACTTTGAAGCCATAGACACCAGTGATAATCCAATACCAAAAATAGCATCAACAGATGCACTTGATAATGGAAGAGGGGGCCTCGCTCAGGGTCCCCATGGGCCAGGTCCCCTCCTAGTTTTAGAAGTGAGAGTGTAATAGGAACACAGATATTAGTGCCAAATCCTCAGGTATTCACCTTTCCTTGGACATCTACAGGGACCACTGTTTGATGAGGTCTGCTCAGACAAGAGCCCTTGCACATATATCCTGGGGGCAGGTCTCATAAAGTTGGCCCTAGCCGAGCTTATGTGAGGGAAATGGGAATTACGGGCTCCATCCAAGCAACCACTGCAATACAGCTTCTGGTGCCAGTCAGTTCTCCTGCAGTAATACTGTGTTCTTTCCTGCAGGTCCTCAGTCAACTTCCTTTGCCACACTCTGGTTCCTGGATCCCTGAGAGTCATGCATCCTGAATGTACCTGTCATTTAAGCCTGCCTGACCTGGATCAACAATTCTATAATGATAACCTGAGCTAACACCACTGCCAGCTGGTGCACAAACTCTGTATTTCTTCATTGTTTGTCTCTGAACAGAGACAGAGAAAGGTATATATCTATATATATAGATATATAGATATAGATATATAGATAGATAGATAGATCTGGCAGGGATGCTGCAGGAAGCAAGCATTACTTGCTTACTCCATACAAGCTTGCTATGTGGGAAGTAATAAGAGTCTTTACCCAACAGATGAGGAATCTGAGACTCACAGATCAAATGATTTTCCCAACTCATGGAGCTAGGAAGTGGTAGGTCCAGGATTTGCACACATGTCAGGCTGAGCATAGAATGGGAGTGCTTGGTCACATTATTTGGTCACTTCTCACTGAAGAGACAGACTAAGCTCCAAACAGGATGTGCAACAAGCAGGACACCGGTGTGTTGTTAATAAAAAATATTCTACTGGAATAATACATTGTTTCAATAAAGCCCCCAAATAATGCATATAGATTTAACATTCAAAAACTCAGCTGATAAACCACTCTCAAGCCTCTAAGTCTTTCCATGGCTTTCCACCACTCAGAAGGGGTCTCTAAATCTACTGCCACTATATATATATATATATAATTCACTCTGTAAGTGCCAGTTTCAAACCAAGGCCACTTTGCTTCAGTGTACACAGATCTGTGCCTTCATCTTTAATTACATAGTAATTTTTCCTCTCCCTCATTATTCCCCAAAATGCAGGCATGATATTCTTTACAGAGTGCAAATCTGATCCTGCTCCTTGTCCTAAACAAACAGCATTCCTTCTTCTGTTCCACTAGTTCATTCATCCTTCAGATTATCCTTCAGATTTCTGCAATTTAACTATCAATCACTTCCTTTGGGAAACTCCCCTGTTCTTTCTACCCAGTCAAATGTTTACACCCTGATAGTACCAAGAACAGCTTCTTCATAGGTCAGGTTACATGTTGCAATTTTGCATTCACAGTAGCTAAGCAATTATTTTATAGCAGTTTGCTTTTGTTTTTCAATATCTCTCTGGCTCCCAGTGCACTGCCTGGCATACAACATACAAACTCATAAGTATTTGTTGAATAAAGTGGTGTGACCCAGTGAAGTGAATGGGAATGGGGTTTACATCTAGTCATGGTTACACTTGACCATTTTGGGGACAAACACATATATTCGTTAAAGTAAAGATCAGGAAGCCCATGACAAAGGATGACCTCGTTGCGATGTGATAAGAACCATCGTTTACACATGATCCCAGAAAAATTTATATGAGATAAATAATAATAAAGAGAAAAGTTGTATTGCTTATAGGCAAGATACATTGCTGTGATTCTTCTTATTTTAACTTTTTCATAAACTAACTGGCTAATTATCCTGTGCTTAAGAAAACTGTCCCTCCTTAAGTATAAGCTAGGGTGTTTCTTCTCTCTTCTAAGCAAATAAGAGTGGATGATTATCTTGATTGGAGGCATTTAACTGAAATAGCATATGGAGCAAAATTCCTGGTATTTCATTACTTCTTCTCCAGGTAGACACAAATCCCCAAGAACCTTCTTTTGCTAAATTTTTGTATTACAAAGTGACAGTCCAGTATCAAACCATGGTTCTAGGGTGCAAGTGATAGTCAAGACACACATTCTAAGGATTCTTTTGTTTCTGCCCTTTTTTCTCTTTATCATGGTGATAATAAGAACAAATAGATTTTGTTTCTCAGGTTGCTAGAATCCACCCAACACTTTCTTCAACACCAATGCTGAATAAATCATTGTAATGTTCCCCTGAAGTGAATTGAAAATTAATTTACACAACCAAGATGATCCTCCTAATAACAGGGTACATGGAATAGGGAAATTGGAAATCATTACCCAGCAAACATTATCTGCATTATTTTTGTAGCTGCTTTAGATTGCATTGTAATAGAAAATTAGGAGACCGGCTGTGAAGAAGTTTAAGAGGGTCCCCTGAAGAGCGTCTGCTTTAAAATTGATTCTTTAAGAAAGCATTAAAAAGCTATTGGAATTGATTGCCTGCTAATATAAAGGAAAAACTCTTTGCCACCATTTGAGTTAAAAAAGAGCATCTTCATTCATGCATGTTATTAAAACTACTGGCCTGAAAGCCCCTGTAGAAAGATAAAGGATATGGATGGGATATTAAAACGGCAATCTTTACCTTATCTGGGATTTAAACTTAATATGTTGCTTTTATTAATACAGCAGAAACCATTAGTTATGATGTCAAAGAGTGGATTTACAATTAAAATGCTGTAGAATGGTGGTATCTTTAATAAACAGTGGACCAGGAATTCTTCATTAATCTTCCAAGCATGAGGCACACCCCTACAAAGAGTAAATTCTGAATTTACAGTTTTCTTTACTGCTATGTTTTCTGTGCAGCAGCAATAAAAGTCATAGCTGATAACACCCCTGATTAGCCTTGTAGCTTCCCCTGAAATAGGGTAATGACCAATGAGACCCCAGCAATTGGCCAGATAGAAAATAGCATTTACCATCTTAAAAATATCTCTTTTGAGCTTGGAAAGATTTGCAGGTATCTGATGCAAGTGGCTATTGTTTGAGACATGATATTATACACAGATATGCAGACATATCAGTAAAACCAGTAGGACACCCTAACACTAAATTATCTTATTTTTACCATATTTGATGGGAAATTGCCTTATCTTTTTTAATACATGATAAGTAGAACTACTTAACAGTAAGGAATGACGACTAAGAAACATCTTTTTCAAAAAACAAAGTATTATTTTTTTAAAAAAAGTTCTCTCAGAATTTAAACTTAGCCTTCACCCAATCACTCCTTTAGCTCTCTCCCTCTGTTTTAATAGACTATGAATAATTTCTACACAGATGGACTATATCAGATTTTTTGATAGAGAAAGAGTAGCATAGATGAACAGCATAGGCTAAAATTGCATTCCTAGAAGGAAAATTACCTCTCAGTACCAGCCTGGAGCCTCCTTCTCGGCTTGATCATTAAGTTCTTGGTGATGTAGTAGAAACGGTTTCATAATGAGGCCCTTTGGGAATCTCAATTATGAACTCCTTGGAGAGAACTGAAACAACCCACCTACCAGATACCAAATTCTGTACTTTTTCTTACTAGCCTACTGTTTTGGTTTCCTTGGCTGATTAAAACCAATACCATGAAATGGTTCAACTTGAGCAACAGGAACTTATTAGCTAACAGTTTTGAGGCTGAGAAGATGTCCAAATCATCAAAGTAATGCTATCTCCCCATGAACCAGCTGCTGGCAAGCCTTGGCTCCTCTGTCACATGGCAAGGCTATGGCTGAGTCAGCCGATCTCCCCCTTGTCTTCCAGGTTTCACTGATTTCAGCTTCTTGCTTCCATGGCTTCCTCTCTCTCCCTCTGTTTCGCCCTTTCTCCAGTATGTATACACATATATGCCTCTACCTCCACCTCCACCTTTATCTCTGTATTCATTCCATATATAAGGAATCCCAATAATAGCATTAAGACCCACCCTGAAGGAGGTGGGTCACACCTAACTGAAGCAGCCTCAGCAGAAGGTCTTACTTACAATGGTTTACACCCAAAGGAATGGATTAACTTTAAGAACATGTTTTTCTGGGGTCCATACAGCTTCAAACCATCAAACCTACTAACACACTGCTCAAACATCAGCTTCAAACAGTAACATGAAACCTAGAATGCTTTTTGACCTAATTCCAGAACAACTCTTAATTAAACAATATTCACCAAAAAGGATTCCTTAGTACACTCTCCTGTATCTATTTTATTAGATATAGATATCCTATACATATTTTATTTTCAGATTATTAGTATAATGACCATTTTCACATGTCCTGGATCGCCTGGGGCAGTCCCAGTCGAGACCTGTTGTCTCGGAGTAATTACTAATAGCAACCACTTGCACTCTCAAAATGTCCCAGTTTGGAGGGTAAGTTATATAAACACTCTATTAATAAGGAATTCCTGAAATATTTAACTTTTAGGTCATCTGTAATAAAACCCAGAGCTGTTTTTGTCTAAATTTCAAGCTTAACATTAAAATAACAAAGTGTCAATGCATTCAAAATTTCAATTTTTCTGCTACCCATAAAATTCCTTAAAGCTAGTATCCTAGTTAAACCAAAAGGCATTTTATAAATATTTAATAAATGTTTGTTAATGTTGGTGTTAAAGATCATTATCCTAATTATACTATTAAAATATAAACAGATAAGGGGTAAATTTAATAAAACAATAAAATGAATATTATCTTTATTATTGAGTTGGTACCATTTCACATACAGAATTCATATATGATCTTGGCAAAAAAAAATATTTTTTTTAATAACCAAAAAAATAGTGAGTGAAAGTTCTTCATGAAATTACCCCAGAAAGGCAACTATTATTTTCAGATCTTTATCTACAGATACACAAAGAAAAGTATAGTCTTTTCCCAACAATGTAATCATAATATTTTAAAATTGGCCTTTTCACTATATTATAGAACAAAAACAAAAGTGTCTTAAGATAAAATCAAATATAATTACATTTCCTCATTATGTCTCTTAATTCTTTTGATAAAAGGCAAAGATCAAAATAGCTTCATGACAGAGAGTAAAGGAAACCTATACACTATATGATAAACCCAGAAGTACAAATATCTCTCCCAACTGGTCTCCAGGTTTCTGTGCTTTTGCTAGTTCTGCATATTTGAGTTCCTGACTAATATTGGTGGTACTAAATGTCACACCAAAACTAAAACTAAGAAAGACAAAAAGAGTGAAATTAACTTGAATACCTTATCAAGAAAGAAAAAACAAATAACCTCTCAATTCAGCCACCCAAGGTCCTATTCAAAGTTATTTATTCCATGGGTATTGTGTTGGAGAATACAAAGATATATTACAAACATTTCATAATCTTTTTCTTATGTTGGTGATAAAAGATAAGGATAATGATTAAGCTGTGAAAATGTAAAAAAGCCACATAAGAAATTAATAAAATAATAAAAATTAATGTTGTATTTATTTTTCAATTTGAGCATTTTTCAGATTATTACAGAAGCCATATGAAATATAGGAGTGGTCTGTATGGAATTCTACCTTGTAGTCACTCTACAATTTTCTTCTTCAATAAAAGTTCTACTTTTAGTTAGAAAGTTATAATGTCCTATTCCAACCAATATGCTGGCTCATTTAGTAACCTCAAATATCACAGACATTGGATGTCAAAATAGCTATAATATTAAATTGGACCATAAATATGTTTTCCATTATCACTGATACAGAGGGAACAACATAGAAACATAGACACTTGTAATGTTATTGTTCTGGAATTAAAATGAAATGGCAAATCATGTTAAATGTTGGGGTTTCCTCCCTCAAAAAATTATATTTTGTAAGTTCTTTTTAAAAGCTCAGTGTGTTGGGCAGTGTGATGGCGGCTCAGTGGCAGAGTTTTCACCTGCCATGCCAGAGATCCAGGTTCGGTCCTGGTGCCTGCCCATGCCAAAAAAAAAAAAGAAAGAAAGAGAAAAAACAAAACTCAGTGTATCTCACTCTTGGACAAATCGCAAAGCTAGACACTTGCCCTATGATTCTAATGAATAAGAATGTCAGTAAATGCAGAGCATATTCTTCTAGAATATATTTCACAAAAAATGATTATAAAACCTTCACAACATATCAGAAGGCCAGAGTTGGAAAAAATAAGATGCAAATGAGATCATCTGTATATCAGGTATCCCACGGAGAGAAATAGTCCCTGTTCCCCGAAAGGGTAATAAATTAGTTGGGAAAGAAAGTGCCCGTAGCCTTAAATTTGTCGAGCTTATGTTCTTTTTTCTCATTCTTTTCTTAATAAATACAAATTGCCACTCCACTCCTGTACATGAAAAAAAAAAAAAGGTCCAAAAGTAGCTCACCAGAAAGCTGAGAAAATATGTATCTGTTAGATGAAATTACATAAGTGGACAGAAGTCAGGAAATGAAAAGGGGGGAAAGGTGGCTTTATCTTCAAAGTTTTAAGAGTTATGAAAGAGAGTAAAGGCTAAATAGAATTGCTTGTATTGTTTCACTACTCCTTAGTCTTTACAAACAAGTGAAAGAAAACTGAAAAGGTAAGTAGTGTTCACCTTTGTTACCTATTGACTGAAATAAACAGTAGGCGCAACAGCTGAATTGCTGGTCCCTTGGGAAAAGCAGTATATAAACACCACTCGCACACACACATGCACACGAGAAGAAAGTCAAAGCTAGTAGAGTATCAGATCACTCTGTTTTCTAAAGAAAAGTCCTGGTCAATTTCAAGATTCTTTAGAGATACTTAAAATGAGAAATGTACAAGTTCAAAATCTCACATGTATCATCCTTTTTAAGAAAGCATTTCTCTCACTTTTCTTCTCTTAATCAACATGTTAAAGAAAACTGAATAAATTGAAGGACCAGCACTTTGAAGGACATTCTTTTTAATGAGACTAGGTGGTATCCTTCAACTGCCTTGGCCAGATCTGAAAATTTACAGTTGCCATGTCTCTGCTGGCAACTATCAAAAAGGGCCTCTGCCCTGAACTGCAGCTCAGCCATGCTCTCCGTCCTCCCCGTTGCTGTGGCAGCCATCAAGAAAAATTATTTGAACAGCAGCATCTTGAACAGATGGCTCAGGGACAAGTTAGAAACGGAAAAAACTATGAAAAGAAAATTGCAAAAATCATGCCCAGCCATCAAAATATGAGTGATGGCCCATTCACCTACACGCTGATTACGGGATGAAAAGATAGAGTTTTATTACTCAATTGTTATAGATTTCTTCTACATTTTTGGTCCTGTTAGACTCTCACTGGCTGCCTTGCAAGCCCAGCCCGATTCTGAGTGGCTTAGTGTGAGACATCTCCCTGCTCCTCTCCCAGTGACCAGCTCTTTAGATAGACTCCATCTTAGGTATTGTTAGATGAGAATAATATTGCCCCCCAAGTACTTCTTTTCTCTTTTCAGGTGCTTCTTACTTCCTGCTTCTCACTTGAATCTCTATGGTCAGGACCTGCTTTCTTTCCCAGACTTTAGCTGTCCAGCCTAATTTCCTTATCATCCAGTGTGGCTTGCAGTTCTGCAATTGAAGGGGGCAAAATTGATCAAGAGACCCAGTGGCTATACTTTGAACCTACCACTGTGTTTTTGCTGTTGTGCTTCGCACAGGGTTTCAGGGCAATGACTGAGTGTAGCAGGATACTAACGCACACATATTGCTTGGAGATATGAAGTCCTCTAACGAGAAACTTAGGCTCGGGGACCATCTATAGGCCGAAATATTTTTAGAACTATACTGCATTCCACAACTTTTTCTACCCACAGGTCCTTCCTTCCCAGGGGACAGTCCTGCCTCAGGATTTGACAGCTCTTCCAGCTTTCTCCATTCCCTTCACAGGCATTTTTTTTTTCCAAAAAAGCAGCCATGATTGCCTAGCTAATCTAACCTTTATGTCTTCTTCTTGAAGGACCCAAACCAACACTGTGGCTCTGACTCCTTAATGATCCTGATTTCTGTGATATGGTCCTTGAAGTTCTGCTGTATAATAAGCTACCAGACTGAGAAATTAACTGCTTCTAAGGGGGGGGGGGCAGATTGGAGGGAGTCTAGAAAGTCAGCTGGCAAAATGTATTGCTGCACATCAACAGTGGTACAGAGCAGAGAATCAAAGAGTGGAATTCAGAGTCAGAAACTCTGGTGAAGATGCTCATCTTCAGGTCCTAGGATCACAGATAAATTTACTTAAATGCATTGCAGGCAAGGCATATCAAGGGGTGAAATTAATAAAATGATGGAAAGTGTATCTAGAGTAACTATCCTCTTTCCCATTCGGAGACATCCTTTTGCATCCCCTGGAAGAGCACAAGCAATATAAGCTCAGTTGCTTATCAAGATCTGGGCAGTAACTCTGAAAAACAGGAAAATAAAACTCTGAGGGAACAGCATATCCTGAAAGAGAGGTCAGCACAGATTTCCTGTAAAGGACCAGATAAAATGTAAAAAGAAAAAACAGTTCTTGCTTGGGTCTCCTGTGAAAACAGGAAGAGGGTCAAATGTGGTCCATAGGCAGTGGTTTGCAACCCTTTGCCTAGAGCAGGGGGAGCCTTCAGATTTGCCCAAGAGCCGATTCAGAAAACGTAAAAGCACCACATTTAGATGTCATTCAAAATGAAAATAACTTTATAGCATCCTAGCAAGGAAATGTATGCAATTAAAATAATATACTTAATTGAATAGAAATGTTACTGAAAGAATCCTTACTTTAAGCCACTAAAGAAGTTAGTTATCTTACTATATTTGATAAGTAGCAACAAGAAGGCAGCTTTCTGATCTTTTAGGATGGAGTCCCTTGGAAGCTGCATCCTGCAACTTAATGGCTCCTTATAGCAGGAGGCAAAGGACTCTTCTTCCCTGTTCCTAACCATTCAATTGAGCTTAAATACATCCAGACTGTGGTTGGCCCTGCCACTTTGTTTTTCTTGCAGAGGGGAAATCTACCTTACACCTTTCTTGATGCTTTGGTTTCCACTACCCAAAAATTTGCTACAATCGTTTTTGTTTAACATTAGTAATAATGATAACTTTATCATTCATTAAGTAATCACTCACTCCCCATGCACTTAACCTTCTTACTCAGACATTGAACAGTGAGATTGGTGCTTTTATGAATGATAAAACCAAGGCTCAGTGAGGTGACATGATTTCACCAAGATCACAGAATTAGCAGGATTAGAGTAGAAATTTATTGCTTTTTTCTCTGGTATTAGAAGGACTATTTTCCTAAACTGTCCATTCTACACTGGGTAGGATTCTGGTGGATCTGTCACTAATAGGACCCTATTTATTCCCAACCCCAAAAGTGTGCACAAACCTCCAGAATGAATAGACCAGGAGCTATGATGGTCTAGAGGTGATCATTTGATCCTTTCAAGATTAGACACCAGGGCAGTGATGGTGGATTTCAGCAAGAAATGATCTCTCTGCTCTTGCCATGATCATATTTATTTAGTGTGCCAGGACACTTCTTTGTCACAACACAAACACAGCCTGCTGGTGAAGAATGAGGAATGCAGGGCTGAGAGATGGGAAGAAAGTGAATCCTTTGGTATCTTCTGAAGCCAGGTGCAAATGAATCCAAAGCCAATCTTTGAACCTGCCAGAGGCAAAAGCCAATAAATACCCATTTTGCTTAAACTAGAGTTGGGTTTCTGTTCATGCAACAGGAAAGTCTGGCTAATACAATGTTAGAATCAGAATTTGACCTAGTCCCTTGATTATGTGACCCTAACAATTACTAAACTTTTTATCAAAGACAAACTAGACATGGGAGTCATATCAGTATTAATAGTTTAATCAAGATAAAATGTAGAAAGTCTCCCTAAATGGTCTGTGCATGGTCCCATTATGGTATTTAGCATTTTTTATATAAATACTTTTTTCTGTTCTTTTTTCATGAATCTCTTGATGACAGTAATTGTGCTTTATTCACCCTTACAATCTTCTAGCTGAGCACCACCCCCAGGACTTAGAAGGTGTCCAATGTCTTTTGAATAAATAGTTATAGAAATTTACCGGTAAGAGAATTCCACCTCTTTAACTTGTCCAAGATAGTTGCATGTTCTAATCTCTCATTTGTTCAGATCTCTGTTCAAAAGTCTCACCTTATCAGAGAGGTTCTCCTGATTTCCCCATCTAATGCAGTCCCTTGCTCATCACTCTCTCTACCCTATCTTCCTTGGTTTTCTTCATAACATCTATCACTTACTGAAATATATATATAGTTATTCTGTCTTCATTCTCTAGAATGTAAGTATCTTGACAGCAATGGCCGGCATATAGAGGCTCTCAAAAACTACTGATTGACTGATGCATTCATTCATTGAATATTTACATTGCAAACATGCAAACTGCAGTGCATTTAATTCCAAGTTTCTAAAACCTTTCAATACATTTAGATATTCTTTCAATACTTTATAATAAAAACTTAACAATTTTAATATTTTTATATTCTAATGTAATGAAAATGTTTTTAAAATTATGAATTTTTATATAACATGATTGATCTGTGTTAGTAGCCCCCGAGTTGTTTAACGATTTGATTTTGCTTTTTTATATCACCTAATACAATAATCAATTTTTTAAATAAATACATATTATAAGCCCAAAGAAATGTCAATTTATTAATGAAACTATAATTTTAAGAGCACCATAATTAAAATATATACCTCTGTAGGAAAAAAATCAGATACGTTCAGAATATTATAGCAGATTACTTTAGAGAAATTATTCAAGTTTCATTTCTTGCTTCATTTACCTCCCGGCTTCATTGACTTTAAGAAGCTGTGACAATCATTCATTACTCCCTTTCTCCTGGTCTATGTGCCTAAGCATCGTTCTTCTTGGTGACCTTTAGGCTTATTGAAAATGACATGGTCAATATTTTCTATAAATGCCACAAACTTTTAAAAAATATTAAATTGCAATTAAAATACAAATCAGGAGTCCTGCGTGATTTAAATAACAATAACAGTGTGTAGTCCCTTGCTTACTTCAAATGTCTAGCTCCTTTTTGCTCTTTATTTTCCCAGTTATCAGAGAGAACAGCTGTAGTTCTACCTGGGGTACACCTGGCAGCTTGAAGCATCCAGATGCCAATTGCCTCTTTAAAATGAAAACTAGAATGAAAACATCCCTCCTCCATAGTAGTATTTCTTTCAGAGGCAACTACTGTTTGAAGTAGGGATTAAAGAAGAGAAATTGAGGAAAGGAGCCAGCCTTCCATTTAGTTTTCACCTGTAACAAATGCAGAGGGCTTGGACTTAATATGCAACCCCCCAGATAGTTTCCCCCTTTGTGTCTTGGTTAACTCGGATGGGTGACTTGGCTATGGTGGCCATCTTACTTCTTAAACTGAAGCTTGGCTAAGGTTTTCTCTCTATCACAGAGAAGAGCTAGCTGTGACACTGACACCAAGTCGAGGGAGCGACATTTCTGGAAGAGGGAAATTTTATGTGTCTTTTATTAAAATCCAAGTTCTTTTAGGTAAAGCTCAACAAAGAAGTACACTCTAGATATTTTAGACTGTATATCTATCAAATCTCTTTATGTAGAGTTTATATCTAATTTTTCATAGAGTTTGATTAAATAACTGAACACAACAAGTGACCAGAGTAGACTGACTTGTGTTACTAAGGATCAGAATAAAAGGTTGAATTGGCCAATACTTACTCGATTGAGGAGGTATATGTATTTCTGATTACTTATCCTCACTTTCCTCACAAAGGAAAGTTTCCCAATGAATTGCGAACTAAAAGAGAAAAACAAGCAATCATAATTACAGCTGTGTTCAGGAAAACACTTCTTCCTTGCAGTTTAAGTTTCTCTATAATTATTGATCATAACTCAACAAGACTTAGTCATTTTTATGAGGATGTATTTACCCACTTGTATGGAAACTCCAAGGTTGCTATTTACTTCTCACACTCTCCATTGATATATAGACATGAATATTAAGTACTTTTCTTAAATTTCCCTGTTAATTTTCACTAAGAATTTCTGGAGGCTTTTGTTTGCAGCTATTCTTCTTCCTGCATAATTTTATAATATACATAGATCGTTTCCCCCGTACATATGTTCCTAGGTAACTCCTTTGCTTCCTCCCTATTTGAATAATTCTAAAAAGTCTATCTGTATTTGCTAGTTAAGACTTGAATGCAGCTCCTACTTGCCAATTTACAAGTTGCATCAGGTTTCTCATATATGCCACCATCATAAAATAATCCTGTGGCTGAAAAAAAATCAATAAATAAAACATCCTAAAAATGACCCTAAGAACATGTATTTAGACCTTTGTCCATATTTTCAAACAGGTTTACTTAGTTCATTATCGGAGTTATCCCACATTTTAATCAACAACTCCTCTAACAATTCTTATTTTTAATTTATTAGCACTCAGTTATCACAATTCTGGCTCCAGCTAAAAGTAGTTGACTTAGTCAATACCTTTTCTGTAGAACCTACATTTCTGATCACCACATCTCTTAAAGACAAGGAATTCTCAGGAATAAAGTAATGTACAAATTGTCTTGTTAGGAATCTTCTACTTATAGACTAAGGAAAGAGAAATAAAATGGCAAAGCAAAGTTTGGAGAAACCCAAGAAAAAGACCTTTTAAAATTAAACCACGAAAAGAAAAAAGATGTATTTAAATTCCTACAACTGGTCATTGCTGGTTAGAATATTTGTTTTTTTAATTAAAAAAAAAATATCCAGCATTTAAAAAAAGTAGATTACGGGCAGCTGCCGTGGCTCAGCAGGCAGAGCTCCGACCTGCTGTGCTGGAGGTCTGGAGTTCGATCCCTGGTGCCTCCTGCCCATATGCAAATTAAAAAAAAAAAAAAAGTAGATTACTATGTGAAGGACATTTAATAAAATAGTCATAATAGTGGCTCCTTTAACATCCACTGGAAGTTGTCAATTTTAGCTCCCACCAGCAATTCCAGAACAAGCTCAGGTGTTGCACAGTTTATCCGTCCCTCCAGGCACCTGATGGTTCCTAACTAGCCTTGGTAGTAACAATCACAAACCTCTCCACAGTCCCCTGAGGAAGAAATAAACCTTTGCTGACCCTCAGTTTTCAAGCCCATCATATCCTCTCAATTTTGCAGCCCCTATCTAAGTGAGGGTGCTCTCTTCTCTTTTAGCTTGATACTGTTCAAACCCCTGTGGGACACCACTGTTTTCTTTTGGAGAAACTGCTTTATTCCCAACTCATTATCCCATTATTTTCCTATTTCCTATTTCCTCTGTCATTCAAAGAGTATTATTTGAACAATTCTGATGTGCTCAGCACCATTATTTGGGAAAATACACATGGACAAAATATGACCCTTGTGGAACTTTTAGTCACACTGTAGGTTATCCATAACTTTAAAAGGAAACTAGGCTAGAGCGGGCAACAGTGGCTCAGTTCAGAGTTCTTGCCTCCCATGCCGGAGACCCGGTTTCAATTCCAGGAGCCTGCCCATGTCAAAAAAAAAAAAAAAGCAAAATGGAGGCTAGGATAACAGAGCATTTTGTGTTTCAAACAGCAAGTGTTAGAGCTGTGGTTCTCACCCTGCCTGGAGTATGGGTCCAGGCATCAGTGCTTCAAGAATAGAACATGTGAAAAAAAAATGGAAAAGGAAAGAAAAGGCCTTTCTTTGGATGGAGTGAGTGTGTTTCTTCTCTTTTTTTTGGGGGGTGGGGGATGTGAAAGCAAATTTAAAATTACTAAAACCTTCGACTAATGATGGACACATAAAAGAAAATTCTGTGATTCTTGTTCATCTTAGTTCAGTGTAATCAAGTGACAACCAAAACTAACTACTAAGTAGGATAACTATTAAAAATTTGTTCCTCCAGAGATAAATTTTACATAAGCAAAAATAGGGTGGAAACAGAGTTCCCCAAAGGAAAATGCACAAATTAGACACTTTTTCCACCAGTAAATACTTGTAAATTAAATGTCAATGTAACACCATTGTTACGCCAACAGGAAAACAATGTGACGCCAACAGGAAAGATTGTCCCATACTCTGAACTTAATGTTAGGTGACATAATTGATACATTAAATTTTCTTTGTTTTGTTAATTAGACAAAAGTTTCCTGAACAATGTTAATAAAAATTCATATTTACATTTATTCATTCATTTAATTTTAACCTTGAGGGCAAGCATTTTATTTACTTGCTTAATTTTATTCTCTTCTTCAAAATCAAGCCTTGAAATCCAAGCCTGTTAAACCATCTGAATCCTACCGCCCTGAAAACAGGCACACCTGCAGAAGATCAGAGTTCTCATTGACCTTGGGAACACAGCAGTTTCAATGGAATAATCTCATTTAGTAAAAAGAAAACCATATGCGAATCAACATTAACCGCTCTTAGCCCCCATCAGGGCTGATAGCTCCCTTGGCACCAATATGATTTTTGAGCTAAGGAATTTGGCCTGAGCTTCCCCACGCTTAGCCAGGACTGACAGATAAAGAGGTACAGCATTAGCTTAATCAGTTGCTCCATATTTGCCTAAATATGCCCCTCATAAGGTTGCTTTTAATAGAACTGCAGAAAGGAAGCTTTCTCATACATTTTTATTTCTGAAAGCAGTTCCAGGTGCATTAGAGCATTGAGCTCAGCTAATAAGGAGGAGTAGCCATGACTGTAGACACATTTTCTGAATGCCTACTCTGTGCCAGAGACGGGGCTAGGAAGTTTACATACTTCGCCTCTAATATCCACAAGAATCCCTCTAAAGCAACCATTATTATCCCTGTTGTATATGTGAGAAAACAAAGGTTCAGAGACACAGTGATTTTCCCAATGTCAGACTCAATATAGGGGCAACAAAACACAATTCAATGATAATCCATAAATATTGATTCACATCGATACATTCATATACATTGAATTCACAATATTCCTACCCTCTCTAATGTATTTGTAAAGTAAATAGCTGACATTTATTTAGTTTTTACTATGTGCTGTGGGCTGTTCTAAATGATTTTTATGCATTTATTTATTTACCATTTCTAGCAACTCTGTGAGGAATGTATTATTTTTCCCATTCAATAGGTGAGGAAACTGAGGCACAGAGAAGTCGGGTAACTCGCCGAAGTTCTCAAAGCTGGTAAATGGAAGATCCAGGATTTAACTTTTGTGCTTTTAACCACAATACTACAAGAATATTTAGCAGGCTCCATTTTTAAATTTAGTTAGCAAATTGGAGGAAGGCACAGTGTACATCAGGATTGATCACATCAAGAAAGAATGTAATCAGACATGGGAGGTATTCCACTGTGTAAGATGAGTCCTGAGTCTTTTCCAGCAGTCAAGAAATTCAGAATTGCAAGTATTTCATCCTAAATAAGGTTTTTTCTTTTTGCAAACCTCATATCATGTCTAAGTGGTATAACAAACAGCAAGTGGGAAGAGGTGTGGATAAACAACACCACAGTATGGAAGAGGTGACACCTCACATAATTTCCATCCAGTTACCTTTACAGACTTTTAGCACCACAACTTTGATGCATAAAGATAAATGCAATGAATCTTATAGGAAATGCATGCATATCATGTCATAAAGGAGGAGAAATCTGAGAGGGAAAAGAAGGAATAATGTTTATAGTATCTAGTAGTTTCTGATGTCAAATTGATGCAAAAGAAAAGAGATGATTATCAATCAGTCTTGGGTGAACTGGTCATGATGTAATAGCTTGAGTGGAAAGATCAGAATATATTTGCTCTACAAAAGCCATAAAAACTTGTTAGCACACAGTAGTTCCGTTAAAAGAAAGAAAATTGCAGCATTCTTTTCACTTAAGAAAATAGCAATTATCAACACCGAACTCAGAGACACATGCACTATCCAGAGTTTTAGTGCTGAGATGCTCATAAAACTGGTGTCCCTGTGAGTATTGGTGTTGTTTCCTCCTTCTACCTCACCTCTCTTGCTCCCCAGGGGTGCAGCTTGGGACAATTACCTGGTTGCTATCGCAGCCGCTGTCCCTGTTGCATGGTGCTGATTTCTGCATGCAGAAAATGCAGACTCCAGAGAGATAGAAGTGTGAGTTACCCTATCTGATTCGAGTCTTCTGGGAAGGGACATAAGTTTATTGTGTTACAGAAAAAAATATAAAGTGCAATTTCTTAGAATTTTGATTTGCTGTTGTTTTTGGTTTCATTTAACCGCTAATACTCTGAAATGAATCATTTGTATAGAACTAATAAACTGTACAAGTACCTTAAGGAATTTTCAACCGCTAACTTCTGATCCCTTATATAATTTAATACACAAATAGAAAACTATTAAATGGTAAAACACTTTGCATTTTAAATGAGCACATTATTTTCTTCACCTAAATAGATAACATCGTTTTGAAAACTATATATTCTCTCTCAGGCTATAGTGGTCATCGATCATGATGACCTTTTCTCTAAAGTTTCCTTTTGGTCTCTTTTTTATATTGTCTGAACCATCTAAAACACTGTTTTGATATATCTGACCTTGAATGTCTGTCTGTTCACTGACCTCAAGAAAGGATTCTACACAATCATTTTAAAAACTCAAAATGTATGGTGTCAGGGAATTAGGTATTCATTATGACTATAGCCAAAGCTCAGCATCATTGGCTAAATTATTTTATACTTTGAGATGTCAATATTGCAACTTAGGTGGTCTGGTACTATTAGAAGCATCTTGCCCTATGCCTTTGATTTCTCTGAGAGACCCACCATCTGCCCCCATATGCAATAAAGGCTCAAAAAATAAAAAATAAAAAACAAGAGTAAAATAAGAAGATGGTGATCAAAAGCAAAAATGTTCCACACCATGTGAAGTCCAGAATCTGGCCTGGAGACTTGTTCAGATTACCTCTAGTCATGAGGTCAAAGCCAGACAGGATCAACTAAATTCTCCTTTCACTGTGGGTGATGAACAGAGTACAGTGTGGGCCACGCAGCATGATTATTGATATAGGTTTAGAAAGAAGGCTTTGATATGCAAGCAAAAATCAAAGACCCTAGGGCAATTTCTATTTTAAAGGAGTTTGGGTCCAGGGACTGGGATTAAAACTGGGAAAAATTTCTTATACACAGTTAATTTGTTTGTAAGAATTCAATATCTTCATGGGGGGTTGTGGAGAAAGAAGAAAGCAGCAAGAATTCAGGATGATATTTTTATATTGAGGAAAAATAACTAAATCTAGTGTGTTGCTGTATTTTAAGTGCTAGATCATGCAAGTGTACATATTAACTTGACATCATAAAATTATGTGATAAATCCCTTAAGATAATTCCCAAAGAACAGAGGTAATTTTTCTTAAAAATAGAAGTCTCTCTACCACATCCAGACAGTGGCCTCACAGTCAATAATTTGCCAAAGGGAAAAAAGGAACAAAATAAAATGTAAATTTTACAAGTAACTGTGTGCTAGTTTGGTTTACTTGAATGAGGGAAAGACTGAAACCCTACAGGCCAAATTTTGGCTGAAAGAATGCCTTATGAATGCAGCTGGATTTTACCCAAATTTATCCTTGTAAAAAATATATATTGTGAGCGTAAACTGGTTTTAAAAATGTAATGCGATGCTGTTTCAGAACGTAGCCTATATCACAAGATAGGTGTTGTGCCTAGCTTGTGAGATTTATTTGAAATGTTTTATTCCAGATACCCAATGGAGAAATGGTTTCCTAATACTTGAATTTCTAGTGCTCTTCTAAGAAATAACATGTAATCGAAATATATAAGCAACTATATTTTAACTGCTCTAGAAATTTCATGTCACTGTTTATTAGAAAGTATTTGATAGGCACCCAGAAGGCATTATGGGAAATTTTTAAAGGGAAAATGGCATTTGTATATCCGTTTATAACTTATTTACAGTGTTTTTACCCACTTTCCCCGTGAGAGATATTTTCCTATTTTATAGATAAGAAAACTCTGGCTCAACAAGGATTAAGTCACCTTCCTAAAGTCAAATCATTAATAACTGTTGGAGTCGGAAGTGACCGTATGGGGCACGTCAGGGGCCTTCCAAGCTCGCACAATACGGCTCGGCCAGGGGCACTGGCATTTCAAGTTTCAGGGTTTAATTTACAATTCCATACAGTGACACTCATGCTTTCAGTCTTCTTTGAGTGCAAGTGTTTTGTGGAAGCAGTAACATGTTCAGCTCTTCTCAGCAACATGCACCTGGGTATAAGTTAAGGATTTAAGAATCTTCCAAGGAAAGTGAGGGGAAATCTGTCACATCGCAGGTTGGCGTCTGGGGCAGCTTGCCACAGGCTAGTTGTGAAACAAGTTGTACCTCATGAAATAGATGCTGCAGTAAACAAGATGCCTGACTAATAGTCTGTTACATTGATATAATAGTGTGATAATTTGAGCAGTGCACTCAGAAAATCAGACTTTATATAACAGGGTTCAAAGAACACAGCTAACAACTTGCCTCCCCAGGCAAATCTTCTGCTTACAGTTGATTAAAACCTGTTGGCAGAGCACAGTGGTGTCGGAAAGAAAATCTGGAATATTAAAAAGAATAATATATTTGCCAATTATTTCATAACCTATTTGCAGAAAAGTGCTAATTTCAGAAACTCTTTGGTTGCTGTGAAAATCGAACTTGAGATGCAGGGGACATTTCAAGAGGAGGAGGGTCACCCGAAGACACCCGGAGGCACTGTGATGGGGATAATGCAATAAAAGTTTAAGGTATGCTAAATTTCGCAAGGAAAAAAGAATCAAATCCTTGAATAATAGTCCTCTGATTAATATTGTGTCAAAATTGTAGAATTGAGATTATTAATAGAAAAAAAGAAAAGAAACATCTGAAATAGAAAAAGCAAAGACAGTAAAGCAGATAATGAAACAAAAGTCTTCTCAATGCAGCTGTGGGGTATATTGCTGTGTCAAAATACCCCAGGGTTGGGAGAATTGTGATTCTGTCTGGGGAGATTCTGTCTGGCATGTGGGTGGAAGGACTGACATAGTCAGGACAAAGACCTTGACTCGTTCTTCATTCGTACCCTGAAATAAGCCCAGCAGAGTGCTGCAAAGGGTCCCTCACTTGCAGGGGAGTGTCCCTACTCTTAACCAAGCTAAGTATGTGAATAAAACATTTCCCAGAGCTCTTCCTACAAACAGCACATCAATTGAGAAGGTGGAATGAAATCATCTCCAAGATCTCTTCAGCTTTAACATTAGAATATGTTGATAAGTGAAAAGCATAATTGTATCCTTAATAAATAAAAAATTGAAAATTTTCATTAACAAATCCATAGTTAAGAGCGGCTTATTTATGGAGAATGGGTTGCCCAGTATACAACCAATTTCTATCCTGTTTGGGATACAATTTTTGTATCTAGATGATGGATGGGATTCTCTTAACTGATACATGTCTTGATTCATTTTTTTTTCCATTTGCCAATTGCTCTTTTTTTCACTTCCTGGTCTAGGAATTTGCTTGGCTCTTTCCCTCTATTTAATGACTATATTTAAAAAAGGATTTGGCTAAGTGCCTGGAGGCTCTTGGGTGTTGGGTGCCATATAAACAAAATTAATTACTAATCTCTGTGCCAATATCCAAACATTAGCAAAGAGAGCTTAGTTAATAATTTTAAAAAATCAGACAGTAGTGAAAATTTCAACAAATAGTCAGATGCTTTGTCGCACAAAATAAATCAAGAATATGACAAAATCGATCAAAAATAAACTTGCATTTATATAGTACTTTATGGTTTGTTCAAATATTTTCATATGCATTTCATTTGATTGTCAGAACAACCTCAGGTGCTGGCTATTACACTATTATTAACCCTATTTTACAAAGTTAAAGGGGTAAATCTCAGAGATGTTAAGCTGCCATATACATTTTTTTTCATTCATTCAACAAATATATCCTGAAAACCTATTAAATGCCAACCGTTGCTCTAGGAAATGTAGGGTGACCGACCATCCTGTTTTGCTCAGGACTGAAAGGTTTTCTGGGATATGGGACTATCAGCGCTCAAAAGGGACAGTCCCATGCAAACCAGAACGGTTGGTCATTCTAACACAATTCTGGTCCCCCTATCAATGCAACATGTTCAAGTCACAAGGTAAACTGCATGCCAGATGGGGTTCTCTGTCTCTTCCCTTATCCTTGCCTCATGCAGGACTTTCTGTCCTGGACCCACTCCCAGCACTGTGCTGAAAGTTCTCTTCAGTGTTTTCAGAGACCACTTCAGCACCAAAAATAGCCCTGTTCCTCCCCCACCTCTCTGCACTATTTAACATTTTGATCACCTACTACCTGATACTCCCACTGACCTTCTTTTCCCTTGCTTTCCTCTCTCCCTTAATATTCTCCTATGTTCTCCAATCAAAACTTTCATTCAAATTTATATCCATAGATGCAATATAACTGCTTTGCTCCATGGTCATGTATGAATAAAAGATCCCCTGTCTATCAGGTATTCAAATGAGCAAGAATCCAAAACAAAACTGTTAGGTTATCTCCACAGCCAATGCCTCCTCTTGACTCTCTGATTTCTGCTTTTGGAAACACCATACTCATTGTCCCTAAGCTCAGTTTCAGTCCTCTTTGCTTCTTCTCTCCTTTATTCACTACATCTAATCGTCACCAATTTTTAGCAAGTGGTCACTTACAGACTCTTTCACATCTGTCCCTTCTTCTCTTCTCCTACTGTTACCACCTGCCGTAGTTTCCCAGGTCTGCTGTGATAGGTACTACACACTGATTGAGTTAAGCACAACAGGAATTTACTTACTCAAGATTTTGGAGGCTAGAAGTTTAAAATCAAGCTATTGACAAGCCATGCATCTCTGGTCATGATTCTCCGTAACCCTCGGGGTCCCTTGGCTTCATCTCTTCCTCTGCCACATGGTGATCTGCTTTATTCTCTGGTTTCTTCTGACCTCTGTCATCTGCTGACTTCTGGCTTCTCTGAGTCTCTGCATCCAACCTTTCTTTGCCTTATAAGGACTCAATCATATGGATTAAAGCCCACCCGGATTCAGTTTGGCCTCATCTAAATAAGATCTCTGTAGATTCTATTTGCATATAAGTCCACACCTTAACTAATAATAACATCTTCAAAGGTCCAATTTCCAAATGGGTCCACACCAATAGGAATGTGGATTAAGACGACTTGAATATGTCTTTTATGGAAGATATGTTTCAATCCCCAACAGCACCTTAATTAAACTCCTCTTTATCTCACTCTTTGTTGGATTGTTCTAATCTCTACACTGAACCAACTCTACTACCACTTCCCAATCATTTATTTCTTCATTCCAATTTAGTCTACACTGCTTTTAGGTTAAAGCATGCCCTGTCTTAATTCCTAATGTTTTTTGTTTGTTTTTGTTTTTTAGTATCCTGTTCTCCAGCCAAAATAAACCACTTGTTATACAACCTTTTCCTTTGCTTATATTATTCCTTATATGTGGAATATTTTTGCCTGTCTAAATCTCACTTAACCTTCAGGCCAATCTTAAATTCCAACTTTTTCCTGAAATACTTTACAGCTCATTTTGCTTTGTACTTCTGAAATGTCTCTTTTCACCTGCCTAATATTATTAATTGCTTATATCCTTTTCTTGGTCCTCCAATTAGATTTTATACTGCCCGACACCAAGACTGTGTGACTCATTCTCATATCCCTGTAGGATCCACCACTGTAGCTTAATCCAAGAGGAATTTGCTAAGTGTTTATTAGAGGTTGCATTGCTCTAACTCCTCTCCCAATACTGGCTATAAAAATGCATTTTTTAGATTAGCCATCTAATATATTAAAAATTTAGTGTATGAGTTAAATAGATAATAAAAACATGAACATTATAATTAAAAAAAACAAACAAACAAATAGAACACACCTAAGGATTATTCAGTATCAACCTGAAGTTTCTGAGGATAGAATCATATACCAGGATCATCATTTTAGGGTGTGTGTGTTTGTACAAACACATGTTGTCAGCCCAGCCAGCTCCTTATCAGCTCCCCTGCAGAAAAGGAGAGCTGTTCCATGACAGGCCATCTCTCACATTCAGAAAATACACTTTAACTGAGTAATTTTTCAGATGTTTGGGGCTACCTTGCTTGGTATGGCATTGCAAGAAGAATACCTAATTTTGGCCTAACCTGTTTCTTTCCTTAAAAAGGGGCCACAATATAAGCATGTAATTCATGCAGTTTGGGAATTATAAATATTTGGATTTTAGAATAATCTCAAAAGGAACCCATCAGTTTGGGCCCTAAAGCATTTCACTTAAGCTGGAATCAATTAAATCACTGGAAATAAAAAGGCCATCATAATATTTGGTCAGTCTTTTTTGAGACAATTTCAAAAATAGAAAAGTTAAAGAGAGGTAGAGTCATTTTTCATGATGTTTTAGAAATGTTCGTCTAGGGGTTTTGGGTCTGCATCTGCAGGGAAAAAGAAGAGATTAACAAGAAAGATATTATATTATGATCTACCTTCTCTTCCACCCCTCCCATCCCCTCAATTTCTCTCCCCATCATAAAGTATTTCCAGCCTGCCCAAACTCTCCAGTGACTGTTACCTCAGGCACAGCTGTCAATGTCAGGAGGACTGAGACTTTGTCTTTGCATCTTAATTACCGCTGGCTCTTTTTACCTTGTTCTAAGCTGAGTTATATCAAGGAAAGGGGGAGATGAATGAGTGACCTGTGTGTCTGACATCTAATATCAGCTACTTCAGATTTTGGATTTGATTTAGTGTCTCTATCCAAGAGTTTGAGGAAACAAAGTCTTTTATCTCCTTTAAATTAATTCATGAACTGATGCACGATTTACCTTCTCTGGCAGCTTTATTATCCAGAACAATGGGCTTTTTAAGTTGTGCAATATCTTGGTTTTCCCCTTTCCTCTCATGTTTATAAACAAAAGCATCCAGTTAGCTAATTTAAACAAAGATAAAACAGAAATGATTCACAGCACTAGGACTACAAAACTACCATGTTGTTATTGTCATTTTTTATACCTATGTAAAGGACATAGAATGGAAAGCAAAATAATAGTTCTCACCCAATATTTCAATTTGAATTCAGTATGTTAAAATGTCCTTTACTGTGGATGCATGGTAGTCATTACCTCTTTACTCTTTGATGTATGTGAAACTTTATATGGACTAGTTTAAGATTACGACTCCACTCTGCACAAAGGCCCCTGGGCAAAGCAGTGAGTGTGGCTAATCCCACCTGGGCTGCACTAGCCCTAGCTACCCTGGCCCGCAGGCACCCCTGCCCAAGTGACAGACTTTCTCAGCACAATTGCACCATCTGCTCCTCCGAACTTTTCCCAGAGCTGCATTGGCCCATGAGAGTACATTTTTCTTAATTGATCTACATAGAAGGGGCAGGCTTTTCTAATTTCCACAACGGTAACATGTAAACTAGCTGCAGCATGGCCTTGCAAATCAGATGCACACTTCTGAAGGAATTATGGAAACAGATACAATCAGGATTAATCAATTAGTTTTCACTAACATAATGAGAGAAATGACACAATAGTTTTACTAAGCCAGGTTTTACTTATATTGAAAGTCAACTGATGGCAAGGAGAGAACTTGGGAAGACACTTAGGGTCCTGGTAGAAGGACCCAGAATGGTATGTCCCACTGCAGAAGGTGTTATGGGGTGAATATGGCCTCAGGGGAAGGGGATACCAGGACTAGACTTGTGTCCCCCAATGCACTCATCCCCAGGAGGACAGATCAGTTGGAACACACCAGGGATTACAGTGAAGTAGAGCACATGTTGGTGAGATTGTGTCTCTGGATGGGATACTCATTCTAAACTTAAGGCAGTACAGCAGGATAAGGGCAGGTGCTGGCTGGGCATAAAGGGAAATCCCTGAGGCCAAAGAGGAGAATCAAGTCCTGTTATAATTGTAAAGTCTGTCTTGGAAGGAGGGGACAAATCTGCTTTTTTTCTACTGTTGGAGGAAAGCAACCACTGTTCAACAGATGTTACCTCAATTTACACAGTCTCCGCCTTCATCTGGGTCTTCAAGGATTCCCTGCAATCTTTGTCTTTCCCTAAGGAACTCTATTCTTTTCCTTTAAGCACTAAACTAGACTATAAATTCTGTGACGACACAGGCAGTAGCTGTCCTACTCACCCCGGTAAGCCCAGAGCCTCACAGGGCATCTAACAAGCAGAGGTGTTTATTTAATATTTGTAGAATAAATGAGTGCACATGAGGATGACTCCACATCCATATCTCCAGCCTATACTTCATTTTTCATTTCTCCTCAACCTCCTTCCAATTTCAGTGAAAGGGCCCATCATCCACTGATAACCAATCAGAAACCCTGACTGCTCCATCTGCCTTGGCCCTTACATCCATCAGCAAGTATGCTTATTCCTGTCTTCCAATATCTTGCAGACCCTCCACCATCACCACTGCCAGTTGCAGAGCACATCACCATTGTCAGTGTCCTACTCTAACCCACCAGCATTTCTCAACTGGATTGCTTCAGTGTCCTCCTACCTAGTCCCATGGTTTCTATCCTTACACCAAATTTCCATTTTAAAAAAGTTACATTATTAAAGTCCAAACACACTAATTTGGCAGTCAGGGCCCTTTATGAGCTGATCTCTGTTGGCCTTTCGAAACCCATTTTTTAACATTGTCTACTTCTGTGTACCCCCATTTACATGCTCTACTTAAAATGAATTTTGGAGGGTGTTTTTCTTGCTTTCCCTTTTAATAGAATTTCCTTTCAGATTTCTCAAAAGCTTTTAAACATATATTTATTTAAATGCCAGTTTCAGGTAGGAAATGGTATTTTAGGTGCCATCAGTATAAACTAGTTTTTCACATTTTTACTCCTTCACCACAATTCCCACTTTTCAGTTTTTCTTAGTTTAATCTGGTGCATTTGATATAGATTATTCCTATTATTATCACGTTAAATTATTATTGCATCATTAAGTTTATATTGCACATCTCTTTTAAATTTAAATTGTTCCATAAACATAAAAAATTAGTTCAACTTTCTCTATTTATACTTGCCTTAGCGAAAATCACTGGGCAATTTTGTGCTTCATCTTTGTAATTGAACTGTATTACTAAATTACTTTTCAATAATGTGGATACGTTATATGTTTTCTTAGCCCTAACAAAATCTGAAATTATCTTTCTGTTACCTAAATGACAAGTTGACTAGATAAAATATTCTTATGTTACAGAATTTCTTTTAAGGTTTAGGAGAGTTCTTTTTTTTTCATTGTGTTAACATATATATAACACAAAACTTGCCCTTTTAGCCATCTTCAAATGTACGATTCAATGGCATTAATCATTTTTTTTTAATGTTGTGCTACCATTACTGCTCTCCATTACTAAGACTTTTCATCACAAAACAGAAATTCTGTACCAAGTAAGCGATAACTCCCCATTGCCCAAACTTCAGTCCCCCAGGAACCTCTAATCACCTTTCTGTCTCTATGAATTGGCTCACTCTAGATATTTCATTTAAGTGGAATCATACAATATTTGTCATTTTGTGTCTGGCTTGTTTCAATTAGCATAATGTTTTCATGGTGCATCCGTATTGTAGCATGTATTAGAATTTTATTCCTTTGTATGTCCAAATAATATTTCATTGTATATATATATACCACATTTTGTTCAACCATTCATCTTTTTATGGATGCATAGAATTTTGCCTGTTGTGTATTGGAAATAATGCTGGTGTGAGCATCGGTGTACCTGTATCTGTTTGAGTCCCTGTTTTCAATTCTTTGAGGTATGTAACTAAAGTGAAATTGCCAGTTCATATGGTAGTTCTATGTTTAACTCTTTGAGGAACTGCCAAACGTTTTTCCACAGTGGCTGCACCATTTTACGTTCCCACCAGTCAAACACAGTAGTCTAGTTTCTCTACTTTATCACCTACACTTGTTATTTAGGCCAGAAAATATTTTTGTCCCTTCAGTATTGTTTTCTGGTATTCACTTTGTATCAGGTAAGCCTAAGGCCCAGACTGGGTTTTCTTTCTTTAAGGGTAAATTACTTTTGTTTATATACTTAATAGATGTGTTAATCTGTGCAGTTCAATATTTTAATTCTGTAACCAGGTGGGGATATATTTTTGTGGATTTTTCCTGAAATACCCTGAGGCTTTTAACCTACTATTGAATGGTGATTCCCCCAAATATCACCAAAACGAGCTGTTAATATGACAAAGCTGAGTTTACTGCTTATGGTGGTAAGAAAGGGCACTATATCCATGGAGTGTTGGTAAGGTTTCTAAGGAAAGAGGGAAAAGTTAGGACATGTATGAGATTTAGATGTCTAGTTTAAGACAGGTTTTTCAATGGTGGGGGAGGAGGTTGGATTAGGACTGAGTAAAGCTCATCTGAGTATAGGGTTGCTAGACACAGAGGAGAGGATTTTGAGGGAAGGGGTATAAAGTGTCTTGGAGTGAAAACTGTGCTTTGATGCTTTCTGTTAAAAAGTAGATGGGCCTTTCAGGCAGTTTCTGGAATGAGGAATAAAGTTATTTGCCACTTTTATCTTCCTGCACATTGTCTTCCACAATATAAAGTCATGTTAATCTAGACAGTAGCTGGTTTGAATTTTTACTGTATGCATGTCTTTCTTCAGCTTGGCAGACTATTACTTGATATGATTTTATTTTCCCCATCTATTCTTAGGTCTCATTCAGGAATAATAATTTTCCACCTGTTGGCTTTCCATGATTGGTACAGCATATCTACCATAGCTTGCCTATTATTTTGACTTCTTGGTCATTTTTCACTGTATTTTGATTAATCTTTTTTTCCATGTCAACATCATCCTGCTGTAGCATCAGTTCTCTTCTTCAGGGCTTTCAATGTGAATGTAAAATCTTCTTTTCCATTTTAAAACTCCTGCCTTATCGCTTTGATCTATATTTTTATCTTTACTCATCTCTGTGTTCTCTCTTTACGCATTGTATTCCTGTTTCATAATGGCTACAGCTTTTGCAGTTTTTTGAGTTCTCTAAATAGTTTTCTAAAGTTCATCCTGTGTCCTTTAGCAGAAAAGTTGCAGAGGTATGTTATTCATGTGATTCTTACTTTTTCTTGTTCTGTAGCATTTGTCACAGGCTCTATGTAACCGTTTTCTCTTTCTTTCCCTCTTACTCACTCTCTGTTTTGTGTTATTGTTTCCTTCTTTGTCACTCTTCTTGTCCTTGGGTAAGGCAAGGCTGTCTATATTCAGTTTTTACCAATAAATAAAAAGGAGGAATTTTCTGATGTCCATTTCCAACCAATGGTATGGTGGTTAAACCCTGCTTTCCAATAGCCACTCAACACAGAAGAATACTCACCTCTTCTTAAAGTCTTTTTTCCCCTGCTTCCCCCCGCCACCCCACTTCACTGGGTACTTTTTCACAGTCTGCATTGCTGACTCCTTTTTAACTTTCAATTTCCGAAGTTGGAATGTTCCCGGGCTCTGTCTTGATTCTTTATCTTCATACTATCCTGAAGCAATCTTTTTTATCTCCATATCTTTAAATATTTATATGCTGATGATCCTCAAATCTATATCTCAACCCTGACATATATATATATATATATATATTCTCCTTGTACTCTATACTCATTTAACTGCCTATCCAATATCTTTTTTTGGTTGACTAATAAAAAAGCAGACATAATGTAAGCAAAATGAAACTATCAATTTTTGCCTTTCACCTGATCTTTCCCTGGTATTCTCCACCTTGATAAATCTCATTGCTGAGGCCCAAATCTGGAGTGGACCTTGATTTTTGTCTTTCCCTCACCCTAACTTCTAACCCATTAGCAACTAGGATTTATTCTGTTTTCAAAATATATTCCACACTCTATGTGATCTGGCCTCTCCACACATACACTCTTGTCCAAGCAGTTCTGAGCACACTCCAGGGTCATTTTTGTCTTTGGATCTTTATAGAGTCTCCTTTCTCTTAAATTCTGTCTCAGTGAGGTTTTCCTGAAATGTTTTTGTTCTTTGTATAGCTCTTATCAATATTAAATTTTGTTCTGACTTATCTATTTGATAATTATCTGTTATTCCTTATAAGAATATTAGCCCTGTGAGAGCAAGTGCTTTATCTGTCTTTTTTACATCTATATCCTTGGTTCCTAGACTATTGCCTCACATAAATAGACAATAAATACTTCACAAGTAAAATCTACGGCCTTAGGATACATATTAATATGTTCAACTCCCTAGGCAAATCCCAGGTTTTAGCTGACTTCACCAAATAGACATGTGCTCAGAAAAAAAAATGTAATGTATAAAAATATATACTCAGATGCATTATTATCAAGAAACATCCTGTGTCACTCCCACTTCCTGCCTTTCACTGGTGAATAAGAGAGAGCATACCTTCCAGAAATCTCTGCTCCATGCCAATCTTCTCTCCCACTTTCTACCCACCTGTTTTCTGAGACTTTTCATTTTCTGCCTGGGTTGGGGTAGAGAAACCAACTGCATATTCTTACAAGTATACTTCTACCACCTGAGAAAAAGAAAGAATCCCCCAGTTTATGTTTGGTTCAGACCTTGGTCTAAAGTTACAGAAAGGGTTTAGGAGAAGGCAGGTAAAAAAGTATTATAGCATTTTGTTAGGTGATATCTTTTGTGATATGAAGTCAAAGCTTGAAAGGAAATGAAGTCTGTGAAGATTTTATCTCAATTTATTTCCATTTGCCTAGTAAGTATTGTCAATCTCTCCCAAATGGTTGGCATTTGTTTCTATACCAGTGTATTTTCCCCTTCTTTTAATATTATTGGGGATGGAATCACATCCCCCACAAAA
The DNA here is from genome assembly GCA_004026745.1 of Myrmecophaga tridactyla. NCBI lineage: Eukaryota > Metazoa > Chordata > Mammalia > Pilosa > Myrmecophagidae > Myrmecophaga > Myrmecophaga tridactyla. Next base: position 37,891 of record PVIY010004884.1, on the reverse strand, counting down.
GGCATGCTCAGGTCCCCATCCCTGGTCATGTGGTCCATTTGTAAATAGGACCTTTGAAGATGATATTTGTTAGGTGTGTCCAATCTGTGGGCCTTAATCCAATATGGCTGAAGTTCTTACAAGCAAAGGAAATTGGACACAAGAGAAGCCATGGGGAGCAACCAGAGACTGAAAGTCAACAGAACGTGGAAGAGAAAGAAGATACTGCTATGTGCATGTGATGAGAAAAACCAAGGACCAAGGTTTGCTGGCAGCCAGCCCTACAATGCTGCATCTTCAAGGAAAAAGCATTGCCTTGCTGACAACTTGATTTTTGGACTTCTCCTAGCCTCAAAACTGTGAGCCAATAAATTCCCATTGTTTATATCAGCCCATCATGTGGAATTTGCTTTAACAGCTGGGAAATGAAAACAAATATATATATATGTGTGTGTAAATTTTATTGTAGAATAGTTTTAGATTTGCAGAGCTAGTACAGAGAGTTCCCACATACCCCTCACCCATCTTTGACAATATATTATTGTCGTACATGAAATAAACTCAATACACTCCAGAACACCACACTACACTTAGAGATCAGGTCTTTTTTCCCTCCTCTGGTTTGTCACAGTTTCTGTCTTCACTTTGTTTTCTCTGTTTTTCACAGTTTTGAGGAAGACTGAATAAGTATCCTATAGAATGTCCTCCAATATTGTTTGTCTATTGTTTTTGTTGGTTTTCTCATGATTATACTGGGTGTAATGGTCAGGGTTCCACTGGAGAAACAGAACCAATAAGAGATTTTATAGATAGATAGATAGATAGATAGATAGATAGATAGATAGATAGATAGATAGATAGATAGATATAGGTAGATATGTAGATAGATAGATTTTTATATATTACATAATATATATATTACATACAAACACACACACACATATATATATACATAGAGAGCGAGCGAGAGGGAGATTTATTGCCAGTGGTTTATGGAATTGTGTGCAGGGCTAAGCAAGTCCAAGATCCATAGTGAAACCAGTAGGAAAGGTAGACTGGAAACTCCTGTAGGAGCTGACACTGCTCTCCACAGGCAGAATTTTTTCTTGCTCTTAGAAACCTAAGTTCTAATCTTTAAGATTTTTGACTGATTGGAGTAGGTCTGCCAGAATTATGAGAGATAATATCCATTACTTAAAGTCAACTGATTGTAGATGTTACTCACATCTACAAAATATCTTCATGCCAATCTTACATTAATGTTTGATTGAATATCATTGTATGATAGATAGCCAAGTTCACACATAAAAGTGGTCATCACACTGTGGTTATGGGTTTTTGAAAGAATGCAACAGAGGTGCATCATGTCATATCATCTCCAAATAGCATTCATCACTTGTTTAAGGTAGAATTTGCCACCTTTTTCCAAGTAAATCTATCCTTCCCTTTTCCTACTCTATTCTTAGGAAGTGAGTCAGAGAGTCTAGGCCACCATAGATGGAATAGGGAATTACTCCTGTAGGAAGGAGTAGCTACACATATTATTTGGAATTCTTCTGTAAGACACATCTGTTGCTTCTCCCATTTATTTATTCAGTCATCTATTTTTGTCAATATGGACTCAAGCATATATGTTTTATCTTCATTTCATACTTCCTTATTTACTTTGTGGCTCAAATTGTTTCAGCTTTGTCCATTGGGAACTCTTGGTTCTTATCACCCTTTGACATGACCCCATCCTTTTGATTTTTGAGCACTTTCTTACTTTCTTGTACTACAAGATACTCTGGCTCATCTTGTATTTATTTTCTCTGCCGGGGTTCTAGAATCAGCCATTTGTCCAAGGAACCCTTTTGCTTTCATTTAGGAATGGTAATTGTAAACCAAGTTCTTGATGTGGGATGTCTTCATTGCTACTGGAATGTCATGGTTTCTAGGTTCCCTTAGAGGCTAGCACTAGGTAATATATGTATATATGCAAGTCCTTGTATGCACACATACCTATAATTATTTCTATATTTATCCAGCTGCAGCTATATTAAACTAAACATGAGTTTATACTAATGTCTCCAACTCTAATCCAGTGGTGTAATGTTCATTCTCAACTTCCTTTCTTATTTATCTGTAACTTCTCTCCCCAATGGTCGGAAACTCAGCCCCCACTGTCCACCATTCATTTACCTACTTGCTCAACCCAGTCTACATATAAAGAAGTGCCATAATTGTTAAACCATACCTTCCATGACAAACAAATCTGCCAACTAGAGCTCAATGTTTACATATAGTTCTTTTCCTGTAGGCTTGCAATTTTCAGCAAAAATATCATTTTCCAAAGTTACTGAAGTTAGTTCCTTTATTTTTTGTTAGGTTGCATACATGGAACTTCAGTTTCTGTAAGCTCCAGGTCAATGGGTTTTGACAGAGATGCAAGTATCTATTATCTCAGTAACATATGGACATTTTCCTTCCCCCTGAAATTTCCTCTGTATCCTCTTTGTAGTCTACAACTCCCACTACCCTAATTTACCCATGTTTTTAATATTATTTTTACTTTATAGTCTTTTTATAAGTTTGTTGATATTTTATTTGAAGATTTTAGTGGGAGTGCAACCAGAATAGGCTAATCAGATGGCATCTTTTCATCCATTCTATTTTGAGCAAATATCTACCAAGCTTTTCATATCACCATGCATTGTGGTAGGTGTGAAGTATATTTAGGAAAAAATCTCCTTATTAAAGGTTGCACTCATTCCAGATCATGTATTTAAACTTCAACTATTTTATCCCATTCTAATTGACACTTTAAAGATGTAACTGGGAAAAAATGGCAAAAGTTTTTTTTTAAGAAAAAACAGAAAATTTCACCAAAAATGCTTACCATCATAAAATACAATCAGTAAGAAAGTAAGGTCATCTTTCTGAATGATGCTTGCTCTTTTTTTTTAATTTATTCATTAATTAAGAAAATTAAGAACAAACAAAAACATTAACATATAATTCTGTTCTACATATATATTCAGTAATTTTCAATATCATCATATAGTTGCATATTCATCAATTCAGAAAAAGAAATAAAAAGACAACAGAAAAAGAAATAAAACAATAACAGAAAAAAAAGATTATACATACCATACCCCTTACCCCTCACTTTCATTGATCACTAGCATTTCAAACTAAATTTATTTTAACATTTGTTACCCTTATTATTTATTTTTATTGCATATGTTCTACTCGTTTCTTGACAAGGTAGATAAAAGGAGCATCAGACAAGATTTTCACAATCACATAGTCACATTGTGACAGCTATATCATTATTCAATCATCCTTGAGAAACATGGCTACTGGAACACAGCTCTACATTTTCAGGCAGTTCCCTCCAGCCTCTCCATTACATCTTGAATAACAAGATGATATCTACCTAATGCATAAGAATAACCTCCAGGACAACCTCTCGACTCTGTTTGGAATCTCTCAGCCATTGCCACTTTGTCTCATTTCACTCTTCCCCTTTTGGTCAAGAAGGTTTTCTCAATCCCTTGATGCTAAATCTCAGCTCATTCTAGGGTTTTTCTCAATCCCTTGATGCTGAGTCTCAGCTCATTCTATGATTTCTGTCCCATGTTGCCAGGAAGGTCCACACCTCTGGGAGTCATGTCCCACGTAGAGAGGGGGAGGGTGGTAAGATTGCTTGTTGTGTTGGCTGGAGAGAGAGGCCACATCTGAGCAACAAAAGAGGCTCTCTTGGGGGTGACTTTTAGGACTAAATTTTAAGTAGGCTTGACCTATCTTTTGTGGGGTTAAGTTTCATATGAACAAACCCCAAGACTGGGGGCTCATCCTATAGCTTTGGTTGTCCACACTGCTTGTGAGAATATCAAGAATTCAACTTGGGGAAGTTGCATTTCTCCCCGTTCTCACCATTCCCCGAAGGGGGCTTTGCAAATACTTTTCCACTCACTGATCGAATCACTCTGGGATTCATCAGGGCATCACTCTGGACAAACCAACAAAATCTCATGTCCTACCTGAGATTCCAAGTACTTATGGTGTTCAATCAAACTATCTACATAACTTGTATTAGGAAATGCACTAGTCAAAATATAAATTTTGTAACCAACATTTTTTGCTTTAGTCTCACACATAAGGTGACATTTTAAAATATTAATTACCATCTATTTTCAGCACCCTACAATAATGACATTCCTTTGTTCTTCCTCATGCAAAAACATTTTTAAAATTTGTACATTTAGTCACTATTATTATATACTCTAGGCATTCCTAGATTATACCATCTCAATCTTTAACATCTATCTTTTTTTCTGATTTCATTTATGTCCCCAGCCCTCCTCCCTCTATCATTCTTACATGCAGTGTTTTAACATAATTGTATTACAGTTAGGTAGTATTGTGCTGTCCATTTCTAAGATTTTGTATTCAGTCCTGTTGCACAGTCTGTATCCCTTCAGCTCCAATTACCCAATATCTTACCCTATTTGTATCTCCTGATGGTCTCTGTTATCAACGAAATATTCCAAGTTTATTCACTAATGTCAGTTCATATCAGTGAGACCATACAGTATTTGTCCTTTTGTTTTTGGCTAGTCTCACTCAGCATATGGTTCTCAAGGTCCATTCATGTTGTTACATACTTCATAAGTTTATTCTGTCTTAAAGCTGCATGATATTCCATCATATGTATATACCACAGTTTATTTAGCCACTCATCTGTTGATGGACATTTTGGCTGTTTCCATCTCTTTGCAATTGTAAATAATGCTGCTATAAACATTGGTGTGCAAATTTCCATTTGGGTTTTTGCCCTTATGTCCTCTGAGTAGATACCTAGCAATGGTATTGCTGGGTCATATGGCAATTCTATATTCAGCTTTTTGAGGAACAACCAAACTGCCTTCCACAGCGGTTGAACCATTTGACATTCCCACCAACAGTGAATAAGTGTGCCTCTTTCTTCAATGCTTGCTCTTAATAATGGCAATGATATATTTAATTTAATGTTTCAAAACAATGCTATATTAGATGTAACAATTAAAAATTGATCAATCTGTAACTTTAGAATATTATAAGTTTCATTAATGTTGTATTCATTTTAGATTTAGAAAAATCAAATCAAAAGATCTGGCTTGTCAATAAGTTTTATGTCTCCTATACTTAAATCTTCAGATGCCATTTTCATCTTTGATAAACTATCTCAAGCCATGTGTGTGTGCATGTGTGTGTGTGTGTGTGTGTGTGTGTGTGTGTGTGTGTGTGTGTGTTGGGGAAAGGAGCTGAATTAGTCTTTCACTGCTTTATAATTTTATCTGCCCTGCTATCTTCTCAACCTGACTCTATATAACTCAGTCTGCTAAATGTCAAATAGTGTTGGAAAAAACATACTCAGAGAATTCTTAACTAAAGTGTAATGATCTTTCAATGAGACAGAATTAGAATATTCTTTCCATTATGATAATATTCGGTTGAGGTAAAATGGCAGTTGGATAAAGTTAGAAAACTAATGGGTTAAGAAATGCAATTTGTAGTCACAATTCACCACACCATTTTTTTTAAGGGAAAGAATTCCTGATTTAGCAAATCATCTGCCATAAGAATCTCAGAGAATTTTTCATCAATTTGCATTCCTCATATCAACTAACAAAAGTACTGTGATTTTGCCTCATCTGCAATTTTGTGGGAGAAATGACACAGCTACTTTAACCTGTATGATCAGATGACACTGCTTTCAGAAATATTTTAGGGAAGAGCTCTGCCTTGGCAAACGTGCTCAACTGAATGTATGTAATAGGATTTGAACAATTCCTGCAGTAGGGGGATACAGAAGCATCTGTAACTTTGCTAAATAGAATTAAAGGTCACAGAGGGTGAGAATGATAAATTTTTGTATAAACCTGGCCAAACCTTCTATTGAGTGTAATCCTAGAATCCAAGAGTGAAAGGGGACCACAGAGGTCATCTAGATACCTGGTTTCCTAATTCAGTCTTTGTTTACAGTTGAATGTCTCTTTCATTCTTGTTATCTCTTCACTAAAAATAAATGTGGTAGAAGCTAAGAGAATACTATTTCTTTGAGAAACTATTCAATGAGCTGGTTAATTAATGAAGAGAAAGGTTAGGTGATTATGGAAATGAAAACAAATGTTTTTTTATTCAACATTCAAAAACGCATTTGACATTTTGTTGTAAACTGCATGTTTCAAGCAGCTGTTAGGGTGATTGTTTTGTCAGTTTCTAATTGCAGATATTGGCAGCTGTAAATTAGCTACAATTAATAGTTTCTTTTAGGGACAGAATTAAATGTATGAAAATATGAGATTACATCATGCTTTTCAGTCATGCTCAAAACTGCTATGAAGAGCAGAGTTTTAGAATCTCTACTAATTATTTTAAGGATCTGATAACCTTAAACATTAAAAAGATTTAAGCCTTTCAGTTATAAAATGCATGTCACTTTTCATAAGTGAATTAGATGATAAAGGAGTCTCCATGGTCATGGCAAAGAAAGAAAAATAAGGATTTATTTGAATAATTAAATAAAAGAGGGAGTTTTATTGAATTATTCAGATAATTGCTTCAATTCTCCCACTTAGCCTTGCCTGCACAGACCTGACAAAATGCCCTTTTCTTCTACATTTAATCTCCAGAGTAACCTAAAAGGATGCTGACAAACATTAATTTTATCTTATAAAATAGTCTTACTAAATGACAGAAATTTCAAGGTTAGCATCTTGGACTCCTGAGGCAGATTTCAAGAAAGAAAAAGATACTCTTAAACTTTTCCTTTAGGTCTTATATAATGCTACTATATTATTAAGAGCTCTCAAGGGAAACAAAAATGATAAGACATAGATGAATATATATATATATGTAAATACTATGAGATTTATTATAGGAATTAGCTCACAGAATCATGGGGATTGGAGAGTCCATATTTCATAGTGCAGGCCACAGATTGGGAATTCTGATGCAGGTTTCAATGAATTGCCCCAGGAGAAGTTGGCTGGTTGAAGTATAGATAGAAATTCTTCTTTCTGATTGCTGAACTTATCAAGCTCTTTAAGAATTTCAACTGATTGATTGGATGAGACTTCTCTCTTTTCTTAAGACAATCTCCCATGTTGACTGTAGATGGAATCAACCAGAGATGCAATCAATTGACTAATGAGTAAATACACAAAATACCCTTACAATATAATCAGGGCAGTGTTTGCCTCACCCAACAACCAGACACCAAAAACTAGCAAATTTCACACATGAGCCTAACCATCACAGTCCACCCCTGTCAACGTGGCACCCATTCATATCTTCCTTAAACCACACTTAATCTCTAAATAAATCAATAATAGTCATACTTTCACCTAACATAATTCAATTGTCTGACATACAACCATAAGCACACTAACCCTTTCCCCAGAGGAAGATACAAGCCCTTGAATAATGTTCACTCTTAAACTTGAAATCCTCTAACTTATATATTGTGACATGAAGCTAATATAACTTATGTTATATGGTAAGGGGGTGACAGCAGGAAGAAAACCAATATATTTTACCTTATGTATACATACAAACATAGCAAAACAAGTAAGAAATACTCATAACAATTTTAGTCCTTGTTTCTGTAATTGGTCACATGGTCAATAGCTCTTATTTATAACCACCTTCTTCCATTACCCATTCTATATTCCATTTACCTTCAGCAAGTACCTCAGCTGATCAGGTTCTTTGCTTGGTAGGGCGACACAAACCTTCATTCCTAAAGGTTTGGGGCCATTAGTAGTCCTGCCTGGATTGGGTTGTTGAATATTTCCATTGACTTTAATCACAGGGCATGGTTATACTAAGAGATATCCTAAAGAATCTCCTCTATTCTAGGCAAGCTCTTTTTTATGTCCACTGTGTAGCTGCAATCCTATTCCCCCTCGTTAACCAGGATCAATTACCCCAGCCAGTATAGTAATTCTCTTCTTTGCCTATTGAGTCACAGGCATGAGGAGCCCAAAGTGACCAGTTGGCAGTCTTAACATCCAATCCAATGGAATCACTGGGGTTTCCTGGTGGAAACATTCCTCCTTTTGGAACCAATACCTGAACTCCAGATTAGAAATCCCATTTAAAGAGTTATCTGGTCCCTCCAGCTCAGTCTCCAAATCTCAGTTACAGAGTCAGGGCAAAAGGCATGGTTATCCAGAACAAATGGCCACAAGTTATTCCAAGGAGACCAGCATAAAACTTGGAGGGGAGACTTGTTGGTTTTCAGCAGCTGTTTTTAGATTCTACCATTAATGAAAGTAGAGGCAAATAGCTTCCTATTTTGGAATGCAGGGATATTCTGGGCTGATTTTCCCAGGAGAATTGGTGCTCAGTGCATATATTAGCTCCAAATATTTTTCACTTTTTGTATTTCAATATGTTTCACTTTATCGCATTAAAGAGATTTAAAGAGCTTTTTTTTTTTTTGTAAGAGTTTTTAAACACTCTCCAGAGGACAGGTGAGATATTTGACAACCAATAGACCAGTAATAAATTACCCTGCATGATTCTGTATAAGAGATTATGGGGTCAAACAGAAGAGAAGAGATGAGTGATTTCAAACAAATCTATCCAGAGACCCAAGTGAGACATTAAGTTAACACTTACACTTTTCTGACTAGAGAAACTACCTGCATCCTAAAGCAGCACTTCTGCTTTGCCTCTTAGCTTTGTGTCTCTCCTTGGCTTTGGTGCTCAAAGTGAGGCCTTAGGGCTATATATGATGCTTCATGATCTTCTCTAAGTCATCCACAGCCTCATTCTTTACACGTTTTAGGTTTTATATATTTTACTGTGTGCTGATGTCTATAGTTTTAATCTGGTATAGAGTAATATATCACTTACAATATTTAATTTTAAATGGACACAATAATGTCTTCTATCAAAAGCAGAATCAATTTCCTCACTAAATCTTTGGGACATTCATTTAACTTGACAAGTGACAATTTAGGTAGGACATTTGAGTGTTCCATGGTTCTTTTGCTGCAACAATTGGTACAGTTAAAGAAAAATATTGCAACCCTCCTCTATGTATTCAAAAGCTTCTTAAAAACTTCTGCAAAATATTGCAACCCTCCTCTATGTATTCAAAAGCTTCTTAAAAACTTCTGCAAAACTCTGATTGATTGGCATCACAGTGAGTAGAATTTTTAACCCAGAGTCTTCTTTGGATGTCCCTGTTTTCTAATGAAGAGAATAAGCCCTACTTTAGAAATTCTTGATCCCAGAAACAATATCATAACACTGGTCTTTTCAGGCTTCAAGGCCATGCCATTCTGACCATCCTATCTGCTTTCCCTTCTGTTCCACTGTGCTTTATCCTTACAACTCTAGCAAACTTTTCGAATCATTGTCATCCTATAATGTGTTTTGATGACTAGTAATTAAAAATAACTCAATATGTATTCTTAAATAGTTTTAGTCACGCCCACTATTTATTCTTACTGATATAAGTCATTTTCTCAGCCCCTTCTTCCCTCCCTCCAAAAAAGTTACAAATTTGCTGAGAATCATATTAATTTACAACTAATACAGTTATGCACTGCTTATTTGTGGGCAATGACCATAACCTAACCTTGCACCTAACATAGAGTTAGAATCATGGTCAACAGTAACAATTGATGCATATTCGCTAAGTGAATGAATAACTATCTTCAAACTTCACTGTTTCAAGAGGAAAAAATGAAATTTCTGATAAATCTCATTTCTGCAAATGACTTGGAAATTTTCTCTTTCTCTGACTGCCTTTCCACCTTCCCAAGGACAATCTCCTCCAAATCTGTGCTCTAGTGTGGCTTGGACTATCTCCTCCAGTGCTGTGCTCTAGTGTGGCTTTTTTTTTTTTTTTTTTTTGGCATGGGCAGTCTCCGGGAATCAAACTTGGGTCTCCAGCTCGGGAGGTGAGAATTCTTGCCATGGAGCCACCATTGCATCGCCCTCTAGTGTGGCTTTTGATCTGGCCTCTTTCCTATGGGTTGCTTGAGTCCTTTCTTTCCTCTTGGGAATCCAAGCATAGGCAATTTCTAAAATGATTCCAGAACTACTAGCTTCCCTTGCAAGTTCACCTTCTCTACTCTAATACCACAGACATTAATTGAACACTTCAGTTTTATTTTTTAATAAATCTCAGTCAAATGATGAAATCAATGCTTTTCTTAAATAAAAAAGGAAGAAAATTCATTTCAAATGTAAAAATGGTACAATTGCCTGATGAAATAATTAAGAACTAGAAAACTTATTTGCTTTATTCAATAAAAAATTAAAACTATCATTTATTGAGAGTTTGCTATATGCCAGGCTTTGTTCTACCTACTTTGCTTAGAATATATAATTTATTTATCATAACACCATGAGGTAGATAAGATTTTGAGTCTCAACTTACAGGCGAGGTCACTGAGGCTTGGAGAAGTTGAGTCTTTTTGCAAGGGAAAGATAGAACTGACATCTTGGACCCAGGTGAGTTTAACTGTAGAGAAGGAACTCTTAAGCATGATGCTATACTATCCCCAAAATTTACATGCACCAATTAACACATTACACCAAGCCTGGAGATATCATTAAACAGTTCTTCATACTACAGCTAGAGCCACAGCTACATTTCAACACACTCTATCCAGACTATTCCTTCCCCAGATAAGAACTGAAAGAGACAAACTCTTTGGGCACAGTGTAGAGTCAACCCTTGATATCCTAGTGATGACAGTTAAGTATATTTTAACCAGGTGAAGTGGACAAAAGGAAAGAAAAAATATATATAAAACAAAGAGAAAGTAGAAGTAATTCTAAGGCAATCAATCTTATACAAAGTATTCTGGGTTTAGAAGCATCGAGAAAAAAAATGCCCATTGATACAAACCCAAAGTGACTGGAAAACAGGGTCTCTGCACAGGTGAAGATGGTTTCAGCAGCCTATATTTGCAATGTGTCTTCATCTACCTCTGTGCATCCGTAGGAGTTCCCCCTACCTGCCTGTTTAATACTTAAAGTGCATTTTTAGTTCTTGTATCAGATTTGTCCTCTTGAAAAGCTATTAAGCTAGTTACCCTGCAGCCCAGAGGGCGATTCTTCAGTAAAACTGATTGTACGATTCCATCACCATTAGAACAGCCCTATGCCGCTGCCTGCATAATTCCTGGGAAAGGTCACCGTACTTCAACTCTGAGGGCATTTTTTTCTCTTACAGAAAAAAAAAAAAAAAGAAAGAAAATGGTAAATCAGCTATTTTCAATTTTTCCAGAACAAAAACTGACATAAAAGCCCAGATTCATTTTTTTTCTCCTCTTCAGCATACTTATAATAACTGCATTCAACTGAGAAATCTTGGAAAAAATGTTACCTTGCCCTGTGATGATCCAAGTCAAATACTATTTTAATTCTACTCTTGTATTTAAATATTGATTCCATTCTTCAGATATCCCACTTGGAAATGTGGAATTTTCTGGTATTTGAGGGCAGCCAGCAGAATCTGGGCACTATTTTAGCTGATTTTGTGAGAAGCCAACCCACCCCACAGTGGAGCAGTAAACAAGCTCACTGCAAGGTGCCGACAGGAATCGCAGCAAGAAATAGCTGATCTCCTGTGTGACATTAGCTCAAAGCTTGTGTCCTCCAGCCAACCTTGTGATGGGTAAGACAGTTTTGTGATGGATTCACACATGACAGGTTATAATAGGTTTCAAGTTGTATCAAAACATTATGCCAATAGATTATCAGATTATCAATTTTGTCTTCATAAATACTTTACCTTCTCACAACCAAGTTACCTAGAAGCATCTTTTAAAAGCTCTCTTACTCTCTTCTGTTTTCTTCAAAATAATCATAGTATATTCAGAGGCCAAGAAAGGGCACCTTTAATAGAAGGAAAGTAAGAGTGGAAGGGGTTGTCAGTGTAACAAGACCTCTATTGTAAAAAAATAATAATATTATTTTAAAAAATCATTGATGAACTGTGATTTGATTAGTATTATTTCTTCTGATTTCCTCTAAATGGACTACACTTTCTATGGTTTTCCCTTAAATCATTTAAGGACAAATTTCTATTGTTTCTGCATTAAAAGTAGTTCTTCCAAGAGGAGATAAAGGACTGGAAGGATCCTTGTTCCATTGTCAGGACAAGGACTTTGAATGACAAGGCTCTAATTCCTCTCCCAATCTAAAAGAAATTGGAGCAAAGAGAATTTATTTCAGCATTGAGCATCTTGCCCATAGTGGTTGAGATAAAACTGTTTCAGGGATGAAGTATACTGGAATCACATGATTTTATTCAGTTCGAAGGGGAAGAAACCCATGATCTATGGGCTATTTAGTGGTGAGGGTGGGCTGAAGGAGGTAGACTAGAAGATGTAAAAAGAATCAGAGTAGTCAGGTAGCCTTAAAAATTTAACAACATAGTTAAACATCGGTGGAGTTTTCCAGCTGGATTCTTGAAATTAATTGACCCCATGGTGGAGACCATGGTAATAAAGATGGCAAATTTGTGGCATAAAAAGATTAAATGATTGACGTCAGATCTGGTTCAGTTCCCCACAGCTCTTTTAGATCACTTAACTGACTTATTTTCCATATAGTGCCACCTCCACTGGTGTTCTTACTTGGAAAAAAAATGAGATATTTTCTGGAATTTTAACACTTGGATTATTTCAACCTCCCTGCTCTTGTCAGTATGGTTTGGTATTTAAGAGGCAAATCCTTCTATACCTTCAATTACCACTTGAAAGGAGTTAGACATTGGGCCGGACAAGGGAGAGGAATGAAGAAATTGTGGTGTCATCCTTCAAAGTGCTGCTTTTGAGATAAAAAGACAAAATATGCAAATATGAAAAAGTCAGACAAATATCTTAAGGCATATAGATAAGGGCATCGTACCTCCATGACAACTAAAGGACTGAAAGAATTAAAAGGGAGGAAAAAGTTCCTCTTGGAATAAAATTAAAGAAGAGTTCACTGACGAAGAAGTCATTGACGTTCAGTCTCAAAGTAATTATCAGACTTGATTAAGAAGAATGATAAAGCATTTTGTCAGGAGAAGGGAATCTTGTGATCCAAGAAGCAGAGATGAAATCAAGCAGGACGTGTTATCTAAACAGCTGTAGATTTTCTCCTAATCTACACCATTCTGCAAATGCACAGAATCATCAATGAAATATAGAAGCCTAATTCTGTAGGAGAATAAGAAGAGTGAATATGGTAGGCACCCAATAAGTTTTAGAAGAATGAATGAATGAGAATAGTGTCTGTGAGACTTTGAAATAGAAATAAGACCAAAATGTGGAGTATTAACTGCTCTTTTGAGCTGCTCTTTTACCAAAATGGGAGGTTAGAAATGTCTAAACTCGCTCTTTCCTCTTAGTAACTTTATAAACTAAGCCCTCTGTCTTCTTCACAGACCACAGTGAACAAGAAGAATTGAAGAAAGCAATTTCAACATCTGCTTTTGGGATAAGAGAGCATATAATTTGGAGACATGTCAGCTACCTATCCTGTCTACCAGAGTTGGCCTGAGGTCTGTGAACCTGCCCTTTCTCACTTCCACCTGAAAGATTCTCAGGGGCAGATTCAGGTTTTGTGAAAAATGAAGTTTATACAATTTCAGAAAGGGTGCTTTCTAAAAAAAATTATAAAGAAGGAGTTCAAGCAAGTGGGGGCCCCTGAAGTTTAAGTGTCGGTTGCTTTAGAGTAAAGCTTTTTTGTGACTGGAATGCCTTTCCTTAGCCTTCTTGCCTAGGCGAGTCCTTTGTCTTCACCTGGACACTGAAATGTCACCATCTCTATGCAATGTTCCTGGATACCTGATTCCCAAACAAGGAGGATGGTAATTTACAACTGGTGCATTTTTCTACCGTTGTCACCATATATTTAGTTGTAATGTTTATGCACATCTTCGAGACCTCCACCAGACTCTGGGCTCCTTAAAGGTGGAGTCTATGCCATTCAGTCCATGTATCCACAGCAAAGGGCTCTCAATAAAAGGTTAATTGAATGATTGGATGAATTATGCTTTTAGTGTACAAATCATCCATGCTTAAAATAACAAAGCATTACCATATTTATATAAACTTGCAAGGTTTTTTTTTTTCACCTGATTGTTGATGTTAATAAAAGAGTAGAGTCTAAATAACAAGTTATGTTCTTGGATCTCTATCTTACTGCAGAAAAAGAGTGATGTTAAAATATGGAAAGCTTTAAAACCTGAGATGTACAGGCAAACATGCCACACAACTCTGTAAGCAGCCTAGCAAAAGGATGATATTCCTGGTTGTGATTATCATTTTCAAATGGAAAATGTGGACTGGAGTTTTGAAAGAAAGCAATTAAAGTTTCGATTGGGAAATATAACCAGCAAAATCCTTAGATTAACAAAATATATTGTGGACATCACAATGAAATATTAAAATATACCATCTATCGAATGTACCATGATGAGGTTCAGAAAAAAAGGAAATCATTCTGTACTATTCGCTGGGCTGTGACTTGGATTTACACAGAGGGAGAATAAAAAGAAATTAGAACAAGTCTGAAGTTTAGCTTCTTTAAGATTATTTGGCATAGCAAAGCCTATAGGGGCAATTAAATTGGAAAGCAGAAATCCCAGTAGCTATTTATTTTTCTATAAAATCACAAAGAGAAATATTAGCATAGAACTACATTAAAGCAATAAGATGTAAAAAAAAGCAATATTTCAAAAGAAAATACCTCAGATCAATATGTTGTGCACCTTTTTATCCCATATCCTCCCCAAAAGATATTGTTTCTGAGATTTGCTTACTTTTACTCCAGCTGTATGTAGCTTATAAATATCACTTAAGAATTTAATATTTTCAAAACCTAAATATTATGAGCTGTAGATATTATTCCAATAAAATATTGATTCCTAATTTAGAGGACTAAATCATAAGCTCTTAAGGACTGAAGAAGTATTGTGTTTAATCAATTTATACAGATACTGATGATTAAAATAATACAGATGGTGCAACATATTTTCTGATTCTAACTTGGTTTCAATCAGGCTCTCATGTTAAAGGTCAAATCTACCTTTTCTTTGAATTCACCAGCAAATATTTGCACATGGAGAAGTTATAGGATAGGCAAACTTGTCATATTACTTTTTTTGCCTCTCCTTTATGTACAATTCTCACATAACAAAGGGGAGAGCAAGTTCAAACAACTATCTGGAGAAAGTAGGTTATGACTGTTATCTAATACAAAGAACAGGCCTCCTTTAAGTGGAGAAGTAACTTATTGAGAAGCTATATGAAAATACTGGTATGATCTCAAGTCACCCTTGTTAATTAATTTGATTTATAAAGCGATATGGGTTTCCAAAAAGTTGTATTTTTTTCAACCACAACTTCCCAATCCACTTCCATTTTCCTATCAGAAAACAAGATAGGAAGAAAAATATAGAAAACAGAAAAGTTGAACTTTTCTTTCTCGTAAAATATATTCTCAAATTGGGATCCGTTGTTCTTTGGCAGAAATATCACTATTTAAAATTATGGAAAAAAAAATACCCAATAAAAAAGAAATAATTGTTAGCATTACTCTGGTTCCATTTGGCAATCATTGATGGAATTAGTTCCCCACAGTATAATCACCATTGCTGGAGGAACAACATTATTCAGAAAATGAGGGCGGGCCACTGTGGCTTAGCAGGAAGAGTTCTCGCCTGCCATGCCAGAGACCTGGGTTCGATTCCCAGTGCCTGCCCATGCAAAGATAAATAAAATGAAGATGAGCTTTTCTGTGTTTCTACTTTGAAAACATGGTTTAAGATATGTTTTTCTTACTCTCCTATGTGCACACAAAGAGCAACTGTCCTACTTCCTTTTCTCTTTTTCATAAAAGTGAAATGGGGTCTATGTTAACTATAGGTTTTAACATCATTGGTTATCCCTGTTATCAAATCACATTGAAATCAGCTGGAAATTTAATAGTTATGCTTGTTTTATTGGTTTTCAAAATATTTCAAGAATTTGGAATAACAGAACCTTTATTTCCAAACTAAGTTCTCTCCAAAATTTTCATGGAGGAAAGAGGAAAGCACAGACTATCAAATTATGAAATTGAAGCATAGTGTGCATCATTCAGGTAAATATTTTCTCTTGAGAGAAAAAATGAAAATAATAGGAAGACAAAGATAAAAGGATGAAGGAAGAGGGAAAAGGGAATGAGGAGAGGAGGAGGAACAAAACGAAGGAGAAGAAAGACATGGAGCTTTTTAAGGTTAATTTCAAACTGAATTGTTTGGTTTGCTTCTGGCCAGAAAATGATTCTATATTTTCCTTTAAATTTTTGAAAATCAACCTTAATATTCAATTTTTAGCAATACTGGGTCTCAGAATGTTAAACAGATGCTAAAATTTGTAAAGAAAATAAAATTGGCCTCAAATGTTTTCTTGATTCAAAACTTAAATGAGAAAAGAATAAGCGCTGCTTTAATGTTGCTCAGCTGGGTTGATTTTCCACTCTCTATTAATTTGCATTGTTAGTAATATCTTTAGAGCTCCAAAGATTGTTTTTATTTGTTTCTGCCTCCCAGGTGTGAAGTTAAGACACCCAGTAAGCTCAGCACGTGCTAATCCGAAGACAAGCCCTCAGCACACAGCCTTCTGAGAGCTCCATTACTGAGGTTTCCAATGGGCAAACAATAGAGCATAAACGAATGGGAGAGCCCAAGAGACAAGTGATGGGAATGCTGAGGGAGCCACAGTGAACGGATTTGAGAGGGAGTGTGGGCTCAATTTCTAGATGTGTAAGAAAGATGGGTGGGAGAGAAAAATTTGAGAATTACACTATTTGGTAGGAGCATAGTGCAGTTGTATTCAAGAAGAAACACAATCTCTATGTGGAAAATAATGATGAGCCAAAATGTGCAGTAACTCTGCAGAACAGGTTAAACACAATAGATAGTTCATTGTCATGTCATTTGCTCACTACTAGAGTCAGCCTTGACTATTCAATGAACTGAATATTAGAGAGGAGAAAAAATAAGATCAAATAAAGGAAAAAGAAGTCATGGAGGGAAGAAGGGAAGGAGGGAAAGAAGAAATATAAGGTCAAATTTTTTAGAAACACAAAAGGCCAAAAGCCCTTACTGAGGTCCTCCAGCAAAATAATATTTTAACTATCTAGGATAAAGAGATTCTACTTGAATTGCTGATATACTTGAATTAATATGTATTTTTCAACAATGAAAAATCTACATACTTATGAGAATGTGTGTTTCACTGAGCTTGCCCGAAGGAACATACTATGAGTTCTTGAATATATGCATTCTTTTCTTTGTAAATTGAAAATGACTTGTTTGCTGGGTAGGTACCTTCTGCAGAAGAAATCCTAAATAAAGTATTGGTTTCTATAAATATTTTTAATCTCATAATTTTAAAGTTTGGCTAAAGTGTTTGATTTAATTAGGGCACGAGGTAAAAACTGTCACTGAAAATAGTGTATGGGCTCTAATTTCTGGAATGTGTGTCTCAGACTTGGGCATGGAATTGTTCCATTATAGCAGAAAAAGAGGGAAAATCAGTTTTGTTAAAATGTTACTTAAATTTGTACTAGCACTTAATTCAATTAACATGACTAAAATGTATAGTCCAACTATAATTTCAAATCAAATTTGAGTTAAATACATAATAAAAATTCAGTTTGTTCACTCTATATTTATTGAGTGGCTTCCATGTGCTGATGTTCTAAGCACTTGGAGCACAGCAGAGAACAAAACAAACAAAGCCCTGGCCCTCCCAGAGCTCATTTTCTAGTGAGGAGAGACAGACAGTGTACAATCAGTCTAATAAATGAAAGATCTGTCTCATAGGCTGGAGGCAATAAGTGCTATGGAAAAATAATGGAGCAGAGTAACTAATATTGGAATTGTTGCAGGTTGCCAGGGGGGCTATTCAGTTTGCAATAGAGTAGTAGAAAAAAGGTGATCAAAGTGTGGATATATTTTGAAAGCCAAACAAACAGAATTTCCTGGAGAACTGGATATCTGCATTGTGAGAGAGTGTGATGAGTCAAGGACCCCAAGCTTTTTGGCTGAACTACTGACAGGATGGGGTTGCCATCAACTGATGAGGAAGGCTGCGAAGTGCTACCTAGGTGCCAAATCCAGTGAGATTTCCCAGTTATGATCCTTAGCACTGTTCAATTTCCAGCCTTTTTTGAAATGCTCTCTTCCTGCAGTGTTTGTGACACCATATTCCTGAGTCTCTTGCTTCTCTCTCCAGCTGCACCATCTGTCTCCTTGATCGGTTCCACTTTATCCATCAGCAGTTAGATATGGATGTAAGAACTCCTTTCTCTGCCTGTTCTCTACTCTTCCACTCTTTCTGGGAAAAGTATACCTACTCCCATCCTTCTACCATCATCCATTGTTACTTTTCTCAGATATGTGTTGCTCTGAAAAGCTTCCTCTGACAAGGCCATCCCCAGATTATTTAGTACTACCCAAAAAGTCTAATTCTAGCTCAAGCAATTTAGCAACTTATCCTAGCACACCCTACTTTCCCCCTTCCCTCTTCCCTGAGACAAAAATACAGAAATTATAAGGCATGCAAAAGCATTTAAAATTTTTTCAAACGTAAAATAAATAACAGAAGTCTCTATAAATGAAGGGGGGGTCACAACCAGAGTATAAAGCATATTTAAGCTAATACTGAAGCAGGTCAAAGGGTTATCAGATCTAGATATTAACATGAGGAAGTGTACCACTTATATGGAAACAGGAAAATAGCCTCGGACTTGTGCAAGACAGAAAGTTAGATTTTTAATCCTGCCTAAGCCAGGAACTTCTGGCTCTGAATAAAATGATTCTGGCTGTAACACAACCGTTAGTCTAGGAACTCTGTGAGGGAAGCTTATCTCTGCAGAGTCGAACAAGAAGGATGTATTAGTCAGGGTTCTCTAGAGAAACAGAATCAACAGGTAACACTCACAAATATAAAATTTATAAAAGTGTCTCACATGACCATGGTAACGCAGAGTCCAAAATCCACAGAGTAGGCTGTGAAGCTGACAATTCCAATGGAGGGTCTGGACGAACTCCACAGGAGAGGCTCACCAGCCAAAGCAGGAAGAGCCTGTCCTTCTGAATCCTCCTTAAAAGGCTTCCCGTGATTGGATTAAGCATCACTCATTGCAGAAGACACTCCCCTTTGGCTGATTACAAATGGAATCAGCTGGGGATGCAGCTGACATGGTCATGATTTAATTCTATGAAATGTCTTCATCACAAAAGACAAGCCAGCACTTGCCCAACCACCACTTGGCCAAGTTGACACATGAACCTGACTATGACAAGGGGTTGAGGGGTGGGGGGTAGCATGTGGATAGAGTTTAATGGAAGAAATTCAAGCCTTAAGCCTGTGCTATGCTAGGTGTAAAATTTGAGCTTATACTATCAGTGTGTGTGGGATTTTCAAGTTGAAAAATTAACATGAAAACTAGTATGAACTAAAGAAACTTGTGGAACTCCAAGAAACTACTCTCTAGGAACATTAATACAACCCTAGGCGGGCTGTGGGGGGGACTCAAAGTTTTAAAAGTTCAAAAATGTGTATGAACACACAATTTAAAAATTGCATTGCATCTTATACCAGAAGCTGACCTATCATAAGGAAAGGTCATAAGAGAAAATAGGAAGATTAATACTGTAGCTACTCACATTAATAAAATGAGACAGAAAAGAACCATAAAATTATTAAAGAAATATTTTTAAAATGGAGAAATCCTTAAAGAAGTAAGAATACATATATTTAAAAAAAAAAAAGAGGGGGGCAAATTTGAAGAACCACCTACCATGTATGCCCAAATATAAAGTAACCCAGATCATAGAGCATTCCCACATTCTTTTCACTTGGGCATTTATGATATTTAACATGAGAACATTTCTCCCACCAAAGAAAGAGGCCAGGTTGAATTTCTAAGCTTTGGGGGATGTAGAGGTGGATTAAATTAATTACTTAAGATCTTAAATGTACATTATAACTACACTGTAAAAATAGGATTTTATAAAATAATTTGTAATTTAGAAATAAATACTGCTGTTCTCTACTTTCCCACTTCAACCTTTAAAAGTAACATAGAAAACTAAGTGCCCCTCAGTACCATAGTAAATTTCATGGAACTTTACTACTACCTATTTGAGAAATAATGCTCTTGGCCACAGGGAGGTCAAAAAGCAAAACCTCTAATAAAGGGAGGTTTAAGAGTGTTCTAAATATCTTTGATAATTACACTAAACTAAAATTTCTAGCATGTATTGGCCCATCCTAAAATACAAGCAAGACATTCAGTTGTATTCCTATATTAAAAATTGGGAAAGGTAATCCTCAAAAATTAGTGAACTTCACTTACGCTTTTCATTAATGTTTCAAAGAAACAATTTGCAATTGATAATGTTCAGTAGCAGGAGTCTCTGGATCTAAAAATAATTCCCGTGATGATGAACAAATATACTAAATCACGTTAGTGGTGACATTTTCTGTTAACTAGATCATTGACCAATAAATACAGGAAGTTGCTACCTTTCCCATAGCTTTTCAAGACCAATTCAATGTTGGCATGGAGATAATGATAACTCACACTGTATCTTGAGATAAAAATGATTTGAGTATATTTTCTTGCACTAAAAAATTTTGTACAAGCCGTACACTTTTGTTCTTTTTTGACCTTGCAATTCCCTGGCTAATACTCATGCTCTTCAAGATAAACTCGTTTATAGGACATTCCCCAAATAAAGTCATCTTTTTCTCTCTAAATAGAGCTTACCACTTTCTTATTCATTCTAGAAAATCCACTTTAAATTTTCCTGGACCACAGAATGCATTATATTACCACCACTGGCCAACCCATCCTTTTCTCCTGGAGACCATGAGCTTGTTGGAAGGCAGAGAATACTTGAGCTCCAGTGCCTTCCCAAACACCTGACAGATTCCTATTCACAAGCATTTTAGTGCTAAACAGAATGAACTACTTTGAATCCCTTAACCTCCCCTTGTATAGCACTTTGTAATAACTCAATACAGTGTGTTACAGTAAGCTGCTTATAAAATCAGGGAAAAAAACTTGCATACCTTCAAGTAGTAGTAACTGTATGTGAAGACATTGAGAAGAATTTATATGTACAGATTGGGCAAGTTTAATAAGTGGGCACATCTAGATAAATCCCGTGATTGAATAAAAATTAAAATGTGTAGCATTTCTAAGACTATGCACCCATAAATGTGACTCAACCAAGTTAATCTACAGACAAAATCCATTATATTTGTTGTATTATACATTATAAATATTATTATATCTCACAGTCTCTCATACATGCGTTTGTGCAACAATTAAGTATGACTATAAAATAATGTATTTTGCTTTAAATTATATATTTTATTAAGGTGGAATTATTGACATTACTTTTTCTTGTCCAGAAAATGCCTGAAAAACAAAATTCGCCCAAGCTGGCCCTAGTAATAATATATTCAATAGGTGAATCAACTGAATAAATATGCTTATTTAAAATAATGTTGTACAGAATATTGGCTTCAATTTACAGTTATCAGTTAGTAATGTGAATTTGCCTAAGCAGAGGTCTAAAATGCATTTTGATTGGGTAGGTCCATCTAAATATAGCCTAGTTTTAAGATATTCCAGGACAAAATTAAAGCATACTGTTTAACAAATGACTATATATGACTACAAATAACTTGTTAGCTATAAAGAAAAGCTAACAAGTGATTATCAGGATGGTGGTTATCACGGGAATGGAAGTAGACAATGATAAGGAAGGACGTATGGAGCCTTTTACATGATGCAGCAATATCTTGTTTATTTGACCTGCATGGTGGACACATGGATACTTGCTTTATAATTACTTGTTAAACCATACATGCATTCTATGCATTGTATGAAAGATTTAATCATTGTTAAAAGAGAGTAAGAAAGGATTTGCTTATAGCTTCTATAGTTTGTTAATACTGCTAGAAATGCAATATATCAGAAGTGAGTTGGCTTTTATAAAGGGAATTTATTAAGTTACAAGTTTACAGTTCTAAGAGCATAAAAATGTCCAAACTAAGGCATACAGGGAAAGATACATCAACTCAAGAACGGCCGACCTGAGACGCCACATGACTGGCATCTGCTAGTCCTTTGGTTTCTGGTCTCCAACAGCTTCCCAGGAGGCATTTTCTTTCTGCATCTTCAAAGGTCTCTCTCTGTCTGTATCAGCTCTGCTGATACACCAGTAAACTAAATAAGATCCACCCTGAGTGGGTGGAATCACATCTCCGTCTAATTAAAAGGTCACTCCCACAGTTGAGTGAGTTACATCTCCATGGAAACAATCTAATCAAAGTTTTCCACCCTTCAATATTGAATCAGGATTAAAAGACATGGCTTTTCTGGGGTACACAACACTTTCAATCCAGCACAGCCTCTATCTCAGAAGTGTTGCTAAGGAAAGTCAGAGCTATTCCCTCATTATTTAAATATTTTAACATGTTCATGTATTTATTATTTCAGAAAATTGGTAAGCATTAATGTTAAACAGTGCATAATATGTGTGGTAATGTGCGTGTGTGTGTGTGTGGAATAGAGAAGGAGAAAAATGAACTATGAGAAATCAAGTGCTCTCATGAGTTAGGCCTGAGTTAAATTTGGCCATGCTCATTACTCTATTTGTTAAATGTGTAGTAAATGAGTTTCACGTTGTAAAGCTGGGACAACCTGGGTTATAGTAGAAGACTGGTCTCCCTGTTCTTTTGGTGTCTGCTTGTTTGCTTCTCTGAATTCTTTATCATGTTCATCTTGCTTTTTGTTGCTTTTGCAATCATTGTTTCTTGGACTTGCAATTAAAAGTTTAAGTAAAAGTTTTTGTTTATTTTGCAGCAGTGTTCTTAAATATTTATGAAGGATCTTAAGTCTGGCTTTGAGGAAATATAGAAGAATTAATAATTGATGTGGCTGCTTTGCAGAAAATTAAAGGTTGAAAGCACGTGTTAAAAATTAAATCATCCATGGCTAAGACTGCAGATGTCATTTAGTTAAAATCGTGCAAAAAAATGTACAATTAGGTTCTTTCTTCAGTCCAAGTCAACTGAAAACCTAAAGATTCATTTCACCTTATCGGATTCTAAGACCTGAGGATAGTCAGAGTTTAGGCAATAAAGGAGAAGAAGAAATTTCAATTCCTAGAATATTACTTATTTACACAGAAATGTAAATAAGTAGGATGTGGGCTCAGAGACAGGACCCACTTATGTTTTATTTTCACTTATAGGCATCATATTGCTTACCAGCCATTTTGACACAAAACAGCTTTAAAAAGTAATTGTACCTCTCACACATGGGCATTTAGTTATGTATTTCAAGTAAAATTTAAAATGAAAAATGAAGATACTGAACAAGTTGGTTAAAAATGCTTGCCACCACTGGATATATGTAATTTCAGCAGCTGGTGAAGGAGCAATACACGCTTTTGCACAAGATTTATGGAACTTGCAATCTTGGCTGGAAGTATCATCTAGAGGGCAACCTTTCAATAAAAGTTCAGCAATTTTATTTCTGCCTAGAGAATGAGAGAGAGTCTTACTCGAACACTCTCAGACTATTCTAGAAGCAAAAGAGTGGAAAGCATAACCTCTATAAGTCTTTACCAAAACCTCATTTCTTAACTCAAACTGAAGGAAAAAAGTCACAGAGGAAGTTCAATGAACAACAAGCTATGTTACTGCTACTTCTAAGATCTTACTTACTGCCTAGTCTTTCTGGAGGTGTGATTTTTAATAGGCATTTATCATCTAACCAGATTTAGAACCTCTGTTATTCCTTAACAATAAAATGCCCCATAACTCTGTGGAACATGTTTTATAATTCCAGCTTACCCATCTCTGTTCCCCTTAATGCATCTACCTGCCCTGCTAAAGAATTGACTTAAAAAACAAACTTTCTTAAATTGCCTCAAAAGTGAAAAGTTTTTAACATTTCTTATATGGACAGATTTTTAAGGCCCTGTGTGCTCCTAGTGTATCCAAGATGAGCTGAAATGTGAAACACTTTTCCCCCAATAAACAATTTTGCTGAAGCGTTCATTTATCTCAAACTCCTATACTTCTGATTGGTCCTATCAAAGTGAATAACAACAACAACAAAAAAACTGTATCTCCATTGCAGAATTGACTGAAAATTCCCATGATATGATTCCCCCGATGATTCAAGGAAATATTCTGAGATTTGAAATAGTGATTCCTCAAAAGTATCATGAAGGGAGGAGTCAATAAAAGTAGGTGCTTCATTGGGCACCTATTAAGTGTCCCCTGGTTGCTGGAAAGAGGTCACCAAGCTTAGAGAACCAATATACCTGCACATCTCATTGCTTATTACACTGCCAAATAAGTTTTCTTCTCATTCAAATAAAAGTATTCTATTCTCTCCTAAATGCCTAGTATCTGTCTCTTCAAACTTAATATATAGCCTGAGGTCCTACTTTATGCTCCCTGTTCTAGTTCACGAGGCTGACAAAAAGCAGATACCATAAAATATGTTGGCTTCAACTATGGGGATTTATTAGCTTACAAACTTACAGTTAGGAAACCATGAAAATGCCAAATCAAGGCGTCATCAAGACAATGCTTTCTTTCAGAACATCAGGTCCCAGCTCTCCTAGACCCTTCTGTCACATGGCAAAGCACATGTGGTGGTTAGTCTCCCCCTTCTCTTCCGGCATTCATTGCTTTCAGCTTCTTGCCACCGTGGCTTTCCCTGTTTTTGTTCATCTGAATTTCATTCTCCCATAAAGTGCTCCAGTAAGAGGATTAAGAATATTTAATCTTAGGATACCACTCACTCAAAGAAACTACTTACCATGGTCCACCCTCACAAGGATGGATTAAGAACATACTTCTTTCTTGGGCTACATAACATCTTCTAACCATCATAATTCACCTTCTGGACCTCCAAAAAACATGTTTTTTCCCTAGGCAAATACATTCATTCCATCACAAAAGTCTTATGTCATTTCAGAAGGAATATTAAACACAAACCTCATCCAAATCTGTTATAGGTGTGTTCTACCCTGAGACACAATTCCCCTCAGTCTGTGACCCTGTGAAATTTAGAAAACAAGCTGTCTGCTTCCAATATGCAAAGAAGGAACATTCACAGGATAAACACTTTCATTGCCATAGTGAAAAATTGGGAGCATCGCATGTTCCAAATAATTCCAAAGCTCTGTGGAGCATACTCCAAATAGATTTCAATGTCTGAGAGTCATCTGTAGAATGATGCCTTGTGCTCAGGGCCTGATGGAGCAGCAGCACCGCTCTTTCCAAATGCTTGCTCAGAGGCCCTGCTCTCCCCAAACACAGGAGTGAAGGCTCCAATCTTCAAGCACTGGGAGATGGCCAGACTCCGGGCTCCACTTTTGCCAAATACAGGAATGGCAGGCAGCCTCTGTGCAATACCCTAGGCAGCTGAGAACACTACGATGGAAACACTCCTCCTAAACAATGGGGCAGAAGGCCCACCCTCTAGGGCAGACTCACCCTTTCCACACACATGGGTGGGCTCACTCTATTGGCCTGGAATGCCTTTAGTCCAGATGCCAGCTTCCATGGTTCTGCCCTTGAGCTCGTTTTTCCTTCAATATATCATTTTTCTGCCCCTTTTAGTCCAGGCTGGCATTTGTTCCGTTCATTCAGATCTCACAAAAAAGTGTCAGCTTCACATGTGGTACACAAAGGTCCAAACCATCAGAATAACTATCTACAAATCCTTTCTAAACGACAACACCTCCAATTCTGACTTGCACTGAAATGACTGATTAGAGCTAAGTTTAGTTAAACCCTGCCCATGAAGCACTATTCTCTGGAGATTCACTTTCCAGAAACACCGTATTTTCCAAACCTTTGATTTCTGGCTTCTTTGTACTCAGGAGTTCAGTTCTTAATTTATTCCTTTCCTTTCACATTTTACTATAAGCTACAAGGAGAAGCCAGGCTGCACTTTTCACATTTAGTTTGGAAATCTTTTCAGATAAATATCCAAGTTCATCACTTTCAAATTCTGCCTTCCATTCAACATCAGGACTCAATTTTGGCAAGTTCTCTTCCACTTTAAAACAATGATCACCTTTCTTCCAGCTTTCCATGACGCATTCATCATTTCTGTCCAAGGCCTCACCAGAAGTACCTTGAGCATCCATGTCTCTACCAACAGTCTGTTCAAAGCAATCTAGGCCTTTTCTATCAAGTAACTCTCACAATTCTTCCTGCCTCTACTCATTAAACAATTATGAAGCCATTTTTAACATCTTTGATATTTTCAATAGCAGCGCCACACTCTATGGTACCAAAATCTGTTCTAGCATGCTAAACTGTTCAAAGCAGATACTCTAAAATGTATTGGCTTTAACTATGGGAATTTACTAGCCTACAAGCTTACAGTTTTGGAGCCATAAAAATATCCAAATCAAGGCATCATCAAGAACATGCTTTCTTCCTGAAGACCAGCTGCCAGCTATCCTGGACCCCTCTGTCACATGGTGAGGCACATGGCAGTGTCCACTGGTCTGTGTCTTCTGTTCCAGGTTTCATTGCTTTCAGTTTCTTGCTACTGTGGCTTTCCTTGTATTTGTCTGAATTTCATTCTCTCTTAAAAGAATCCAGTTAGTAGATTAAGACCCACCCTAAATAAAGTGGGTCACAGCTTAAGTTAAAATCCTACTCTCCAAAATGCCTTACTTACAATGGCTCTATACCCAGAAAAATCATTAAGACTATATTTCTCTGGAGTACATATGGCTTCAAACCAACATACACTCCAAATGTGCTTTCACATAGCTTTGCCCACAACTCACAATGAAATGAAAACATTGAACCATTGAATAAATGGCTTCCTCCAAGTAGTTAAAATTATAAGTGTCTGCCTACCATTATCATGTGGTATGTCCTCTTAGTATAATCTCTGTAATAATATTATACAAGATCAATAAATTTTATTCTAGATTTACCCAATGTATTCAAAGAAACACAAGAGAAATGCTTTCAAAGCTTAGAAAAGAGTGGACTGGGTTTGTTCATTTGGCTTTCAGTTGTATTAGTAAAGTTGCTCTGCATCATGATTGAAATATATAGCTTGTACAATGAAAAGCAACACTCAGTACTCCCAACAAGTATAAAATCTTAATTTTAATGGAGGTAATTGAGGTTAGAACTTAAAATCATCTTCTTCATTTTACTGCTTTAGTGGATGCTAAAGCATCCACTTTAAATGAGTGATGAGCCACCCATATCCCTCTTTGGGACTTCAGGACTTATTCCCCCCAGCTGCTAGAAGAGCTTCCCTTAGTTGTCAGCCTTCTCCAGAAACTGCGCTTGGGAAAGTGCCCTGAACTAGTGAGAGCTGACTCACCCAATGGTTCCACTCCTTCCTGGAGCAGTCATTTATGCATAAAGTGTATATAGTATAGTACACCATAGTATAGTATAGTATGGTTTAGTATAGTATATAGCAGAAACTACATATAACTACATAGTAAAAAGTATGTAGTATGATATGTCGAATAAAGGAGGTAAAGATCTACCTCCCTTGTTGATAGTATTGAGACAGCATCACAGTTCAACTTCTTTCTCCCGCGCAACCCTGGCTACATCTTCCTTTCCTCCCTACACCTCCCTCTTCTCCTTCTCACTCTCCCTTTGTTCTCTTCCCTTCCCCTGTGATACTGAAAGCAATCCCTAATAAGGATCTGAGTGTAATCTCAGTCTCAGAGTAAGCCTCTCAGGGAAACCGACTACAACCAATGTGTAAGAAAGATGGAAATTTGGCCCAAATGAGTGTGGGTCTCTGTCTCTGTATGGTGCCAACATTCTTTTATTTTTCCATTAACAGTTGTTTTATCTTATTAACATTTCTCACCTTGAAATGATGCAAATACTCATCCTAACCAAAATACAAATCAATATATATGTTTTGCAAATACCTATATTGTATTCCCTTTTAGAAGCAAACTGCTATTACTTTAAGGAAGGTCTAGAAAGCCAACTACAGGCACTCTTGTCAAAATAACCACATACAGTAATGAAAGTATCAAAAACCTAAAACTGTGAGTGCTTACATCAATAAGGGGCCCTGGGCAATGCAGCTGATAGAAAAGTCCAAGGTACTGAGTCCCTCTGCATTGCTAACATAATCTCACATCACTGTTTAAAAGTGATCACGCTAACACCTTTTTTTTAAAAGTTTTCAAACTCTTTTTTTTTTACCTTTTCATCATTCTAAATTTGCAAGCAATTTATTTGAATAAAGAAAATCTGCCACCATTTCAGAATGGATACCCGTGTATTCTCCTTTACATTTTAGTATCCCAGTCTCATTACACAGGTAACGTTCTGTTTCACCTCCTAATGTAACATAATAAGACAAGTAGAATTCTAGGAAAGAAATTATTTTTCATATTGGAACGTATTTCTATTTGAAAACTTCTCTACTCCTTCTCTGTGGGCACACCAAATAGTACAAAAGCTTAAACTAACATCTGCTTGCACGCACTGGTTCCTGAATTGATGGCTGACTTTTAAAGTATCTGAGTAGCTTGGCACATCATATTGCACCAAAAAATTGGGACATATGATGTTTTACAGCTTCTGATTTGCTTGAAAAGAGTGTTTTTCTTGTGTACCATCTTTGCCTGTCTTGTTTATATATTTTACCACCTACATGGATTCACACAAAAATATCATTGAGTTCCTTTTCATTTCCTTAATTAATACAAACTACATCATTCCATAAATGTCAACGGAGAAAAATATTGCTACGTTCTGTTCCTTGAAAGATAAAAGCCTAGAAAAATGGGCTAAGACTGCTTTCACTTACCATATGTTTTAATCTTGAAGAGAAAGCACCATTTTGCCCCAGTTGGTGTAGTGCCCAAAGATTGTTGGATCCAAATAAATCACTCTCCCTCCAAGAGCACATATCTCAATATTTAGACCACATGTTCAGATAGCTTTATAACATTGAATGCTAAATGTTCATTTTTTCTGGAACTTTAAAAATTACATCAACTATTAGAGCATCAAATTTTAAAGTATTGATATTGAATCCAATTCTCTGGTCATCCACCACCTACCTTACTATAGCTCCGCACTCATATTTTGATTTTAACATTCAATGACTCTGAGTTGAAACAATAGAAATCTATTATGGGGAAAGATTTTTGAAGTTTAAGAATGAGTAACATCTTCTAATTTAAAGATGGTACCTTTAATGGAAAGTAGGAATAGTGATGAGGCAAAAAAAAAAAAAGATATCTAATATTTTTAAAAGTCTGTGTAACCTATTTAATTTTTATAAAGCATCAGTTTTATACTGATAAAGGATAGAGTTTTGAATTTCCAGCTTCTTAATAAAGAATTACTCTAGTCTTGCTTTTCTACAGCCCGAAAACTGAAAAATGGTTTTTACATTTTCAAATGTTTAAACGGTTATATAAATAACAACATACTATTCTTGATTTTGACTCTGGGGACACAGAACCTAAAATATTTTCTCTGCGGCCCATCAAAGTCTTCTGGCCCCTAACCTGGAGGAAAGGATCACTGTGCCCTTATTACCAGCATGTAGTTTTCTATGTTGACCATGGTGAGTAGACTCAAAAACCACTACCCTCAGATAACATGAGCAGCTTGGATATAGGAAGGGCCTTATGGGGAAATGCTTAACATTATTTCCCTACCTTTTTCTATTTTTATCTATTTTGTTATCCTCTAGTTTTCAATCCCAGGCACTCTGCTCTTCTTCATGTCTTTAATATGTTTTTTTTCTTCCAAACAGAAATGTCATACCTCTTAGAGAATAAAAGAGCAACATATATTTCAGCTACTCATGGACATTTGGGGCATATGATGTTGTCATCTGTCCACCCAGTAAATTATAATGGTGCTGTTACTGATGTTGAAATAGTGAATAAGAGAGACACATAAATCAAATGAAAGTAAAGCAAAAATATAAATATATAAGGAGTTTTCAAAAAAGAAAGATGGTGGGGTACTGTTTCCCCTTGCTAAGGATTGGGAAGGGGCATAGATGCAAAATCTAGAAAAGTTAAAAACATCCTAATAATTGACACGAATTAACAACCTAGGTAATGTGTTGATCTGGTAAAATTTTGTTTTTTTTTTTTTTTAAGATTTTACACCTTCCCCATTTCTTTGCACATTTTGACATGAATATTCTCCTTGATTATATTAAAAAGCTTGTTACTGATGCTTCCAGACATTGAATTTTGGGGAAGTTTTTTTAAGCTGCAAGGTGTCATTTATTTTTATTAAAAAAATAATAAAACTATTCTTCTGTCCTCAAAAATGACCTCATTCATGTTCCATTTGCATGGCTCTACTTTAAATCAGCAACATTTTAGTACTGAGACAAGTACACAACTTTCTGAAGCATCAGACGGGCTGTACTCTGCCTTTCTAAATTACTTTATAACAATGCGTTTGATAATAATGTGCCAACAGAATTGAACACCATACCAGATTATTTCATTTGAAGATTCAGGACAAGCAGAACAGTTTATGTCATACAAGTCTGGCTGCTCCAGCTGTTCAAAATGAAAAACTTAAATCCTAAATTTTGATTCTTTGGAGATACCACTTTCAATGAAAACAGGATGCATGACAACAGAAATAACTTTAACCCTCTTGTTTCAAAGAAGAAAGTATCTAATTTCCCGGGGAGAACAAGGTGAGCTCTATAAGCCTTTTCCAGTACGCAGTCCGCGTGATTTTTATTTCACAATGAGTAAATATAAATTTCTAAATTTTTCACGCTTACAGCAGAACAAAATAGTCTCTAATGCAATTCAAAACAGCTCTGGAAATTCTTCCTGCTAGTATCATAACATTTCTTTTTCTCTTTCTTCCAAAGGCATCTTTTCAGGTAGCACCAGAAGAGATGATACTGAAGCACTCAGAAAAGAAATAAGGGATTTATTTTAAAATAATCTAAATAATCTCTGAGGCACACACACAGATATTCTCCTCAACACACTTCAGAGTTTGTACCTGTCACTAATACTAGGCTCCACTCATCCAATATAATTTTTTAATATTGGATATTCTTACAGAGTCTTTCAGATTTGGGAAAAGAAATGGTATGGAATAATATTGTATGCTTATCTCATATTCCATATGGAAAAAAAATCTGTGAACTACCCTTACTTATTATAAGCTATCAATTTTTTAATTCCTAAGTACAATTAGGTGATTTGATACTTTATTTAATTGCACACTCTTAAGGACAGCACATGGTGGTTAAAATGACTATTTTCATTTAGCAGCTATAATACTAGAGCTCAGAGATGAGGTAAACTGTCTAAGGTCACACAGCCAGTGCGTGGCAGATCTGAGGTTGGAACCCAGTTGTGATTGCTTCTTAACCACTGTAGAAGTCTAGCCTGAATGCATACAGATGTCTGTGTGAACAGAGACACTCTTCCTGGAGTTGCAAGGTATTCATTCAATTCAGGGACTCCATGATAATCAAAGAAAATGAAGGAAACTTCTTCTCATCTTCCAGGCCAGCGGTTCCTGATCATAGTTGCATATTAGAATCACTCAGAAGCTTTTAAGAAGATGGCTGGGCCCCATTTAAAACCAATTAACAGGAGATGGAACCAAGGCCTTGGTGTTTTTTGAAAGCTGCCCAAGAGATTTTTATGTGGTGTCAGAATTGAGAATCCCTGTTGGACCTATTGACTGTCAAAGTGCAGTCTCCATGTCAGTGGCAGCAGCAGCAGTACCTGGTAACTTGCAAGTTCTCTGGCCAGAACCTGGACCTCCTGAATTAAAATTCTGGAGATGAGGTCCCACAATTTGTGTTTTCACAAGACTTCCAGATGTTTCTGATGCACACGGAAGTTTGAAAACCACTGCTCTAGATTCTAGAGAGAATCATATCAAACTTTAACATGCATAAGAATCACCAAGAAAACTTGCTAAAATAAAGATTCTAAGTCAGGATGTCTGGGGTCACACCAGAGATGTGACGCTTCTAACAAGCATCCAGGTGATGCTGGTGGTGAACCCAGACCACACACTGAGTAGAGAGCGTAGCTGTCTATTTCTTTTTATTTGCATCATCAGTGTCAATTTTCCATTCAAGGCAATTTTCCAGTATGACAAACGACATTCTGAGAAAGTTCACTCTCGGTATTAACAGAAAAGAGAACTTCTCTCTTTCACACCTAAGGTGCAGCAAATGGAAGAGAGCAACAAAAGGATTCCAAATCTAGGTTTGGATAACCTTGCATAAGTCAGTTGATTTCTTCATGTCTTCTCTTCATCCTTTTTAAAATAAAGAACTTAGAGTAGATCTTGTTGAGCCCAAATACTTTGAGTATGTAATGAAGTAAGTTTTAATCTCTACTGTGTCTCCCTTGTATTTCCACACTCTGCTTGGAATATGTAGTTGAGTGCAGGGACTGAGATATGTACATCTTCAAGACCCTTTAGCTTTGGCATTGTGTCGGCACATAGAAGGTACTTTTAACTGTTTGCTGAAAGGACTAGAAGCAAATTATTAACTATTTTCTCAGAAGACTCTTTAATTTTTAAAACAACAGGTAGATTTTCATTTTCCCTTTGTAGAGATTATATTACTTTGCACTAATGAGAAACATACATCCACTTAGAACTCTTGTTTTAAGTAACCACAAAAAAGGCTTCCATGAAGCCTCTGAACTACTGTATTGCCAATGGATGCGCTCTTTATGATTATTCTATCCACATATAGTGGGCAGGAATTGCCACAGGATTTGAAAGTACTGAAAAGGACTTTTCTCTTGGAATGGCAACATTTGTATTTTAAACTACGATTTTCAGTTATTAAAGATTGCCATGTTTTGCCTTCCCCTATTCTAATGAAAGAAAGGCAAGATAGGCAAAAGTACTGACAAAAGAAGAAGAAATGTATTATTTCTTAGTGACATTTGCTTCAAACACTAGTCCTTTATTCTTAAAATCATGGAGGTAAGACAAATACCTCCTCTAAGAGCCAGAAACCAAATACAAAGAATTCCCTTGAAGCCTTAGGGTCAGCTAAGAGTCAAGTTTACCAGGCAGGAGTGATGATCAGAATAAGTCCAGGGAAGATACCAAGGACAAAGGGGTTGGGTTGATTATGGTCAAACTACTCAGGAAGTTCCAACACATGGAGCTGAGACTCAGAGGATCTGGAGACCTGTCTTAAGAGGCAGTTTTGACTGCTGACAAAGTACAGCATTGAGAACCAGATACAAAATGAGCATAAGAATGGAAAAAGATGAGTGTAACCTATTCATTAGTGTTGCTTTGAAAAATTGATCTGGGTACAGAAAGCAAAATGCAAATGAATTTTAAAAATGAATTTCCTGTCCATATAAACAAAGTGCCTCTTATTCATCAGGATAACACACAGATGTACAAAAATGCAAAAGAGACAGAGACGGATGAAGGATGCTAAAGTAACAGAAGCAGAACACGGCATCACCAGTTAAGAATACAATATTGGAGTTTAGCACAACAGAGCAGAATTCCAAATCACTTCCACAGCCACCATATGTGCCAGTCTATGCCAAGTGTTCGAGGTGCAACAATATTTGGTGAAATCAGACATAGTGCCTATCCCTGTGGAACGGATCCAGTATGTAAGATATCAACAAAATATTCACTTTAACAAATGCAAACCGTGCTTGGCACTGGGAAAGGAGAGGACCCAGTGGCCTGAGAGTTCATGGGGGGGAAGGGGCTGACCTAAACAGAATAGTGCAAAACAGCATCCTTGAGGAAGTAATGATTTTACTGAGATTTGAACAAAGATTAAGAGTTAACAGGATGATGTGTGTATGGTGGCAAGGAGGGGAAGTTGGTTGAGAAAGGAAGGAATTTTCCAGGAAGTGGGAATAGCATGAGCAAAGTCCTATGATTAGGGGACTGAAAGAGTTAAAAAAAAAAAAGAAAGTCAAGAAAAAGAGGCATGTTGTGATAAGTGCTACTGGGAAGGCAAGTAGGGGATGACCAGGCAGGGCAGAAACGCCATGTTAAAAGTTTTATTCTTTATTCTAAGATTAATGAAAAATCATTTAATTGTTTTAATGGGAAACTGATAAGGAAAGATATGTTTTATATAAAATATCATTCTAGAAAGGGCATGATGGTGTAGGGCAGCCCCGATCTTCAAGTAATAAAGTGGAGTAGCTAGGACAAGGATGGTGGCAGTGAGAACAGGGAGTGGTCTTTGGTTTGAGAGATGTTTAGAAAGTAAAACAAGTAGGGCTTGATGCAGGATTAATTAAATATGGCATATGAAAGAAAGAAAGCTTTTACAGATAGCATTTGGGTTTCTGAATTGCTTATCTGGCATCTCCCTTTGAGAGAGCAATGCTAGAAAAAGACTGTATTTTCTTCTTTGTGGGAAAATAAAGTTCAGTTTGGGACAGGTAAAACTGAAAACGACTCTCATATGTCCAAGTGGAGATACCAAATGGGCAGCTGAACATACCAGTCTGGCATTTAGTGGGGGCCTCAAGACATGGAAGACACATAGATGGTGATCCGAGCTGTGGGCCTGGGTGCGAATGCTTAGAAAAAGTGCAGAATGGGAAAAAAGAAGAGATTCTAGGACTGAGCCTTGATTTAGCTTAACAGGAAATAGAAAAGGGTAAATCCACCCTGTCTCTCTTATTCTGATCAGAATTCACCCTAATCTGAAAAAGTGCTATGGGCACAATGGAAAACAACAAACAAGCAAACAAAAAACAGAGCAGAATATACTGATTATCATGATTTTAAAAACAGGGAAATGTATTGGAGAAAGACAGGTGAGGGCAGTCTCTGACTTCAGTAAACTATGTAAAAATTTCAAATACCAAAAACATATATTGAGGTCTCATTTTCACCTTATTGAAGGGCGTTTTCACTTGCAAAAATATTTCAGTGTGTCTATAAAACTTAGCTCTCCCCTAGCGTTTAAAATGAGATTTTCTTTGGCCTTTGAGGGTCCTAATGAATTGCCCACATTCATTTGGGGGTGGGTGGGGTGGGGGTGGGGGAGTGGGGGGGCAGGAGTTGGGGGGATGAGATTCAGCTCCAGACTCTAACAAGTATATTTCGTTTCAGACAGGAGAGAGGGCCCACGACGAAATATAACAAGAAAATGGTATCTCTTCTCTGAGCACAACAAATACATCCATGGGCATATCTCTGTGCAAGTTCATTCCTCAGTGCCAATCAGCAAATATTGATTCTGACGGGAAAACCTGAATGTTGTTTGTTAATCACCAACCAAGAAGTTAAGCCATCAGACCCAGGTTAACCTGGAAAAAGAAAGATGTCTTCAGTAAGGAATTCCTCGAAAGAAAATTCTTATGCACATCTGTCTTCATTTCGACATTTATTATTATTTTTTTTTTTGCCTTAATGATCCATCCCATACTTTGTTGAACAAAAACTGCCACTCCCAACACCCACCCACCCCACCCCACCCAAAAAACACACACACCAAAAATATCACATGTATTAAAAGTCTGTAAGTACACTAAAAGATAAAATATCTGGACACTCGTCTTTGACATCTGAGCTTATGCAAGTGTTAAAGTATTTTCCATTTTGAGAACAATAGCTGTTAAGAGTCATAACAGCGCACAGTGGGGCAGTTGAAGAAACTGGAGAATGAGTGAAATTCTCCCAGTTGGTAACTTCATCACCTGAAAAAATATTCTCTCAGGGCTCTCAAAGAAATTTTTAAATCTTGCATTTGTGTGATTTTTTTGTCATTGTTCTGAGAAATGTTTTGGTACTTTCAGAGTACTGATGAAGGCATAACTGAAAATACACGCACCACATTTTTCAATATCTCTGTAATCTTTTATTTTAAATTTTCTTTTTTATGTTTCCTTTGAAAATATGCTTTTTTCCCGACATTGTTATTCTATTATGAATTTTAATTTTTTTACTCTAGCTTTGTCTAGCTTTACAGATTTAAATAACTCAAGATTCTTAAAGTGTATGGGTGGAAAAAGAATCCCTGATGTGATGTCAGTGTGCCAAGTAAATGGTATTTATACTTTGTAGTCAAATGTTACAATGAAATTGTCTCTGCTTGTGTTCTCATATTATGGAAAGTTCTGAAGGTCTGACAACCCCTGACATTATGATATACTCCTGTTACACGCTTGAAGCCGACAGCCAGAGCAGAGTTCTCAGCAGAGCATAAGGAAAGATTTATAGACATGGCAAAAGAACACTTTGCCTGTTCTCTTCTTTAAATAATTATGATTTTCCATGAATCTCTTTTTAAATCAAATACAGAATGACAAATATCTGGGCAAAGAAAAGGCCAAGAAAAAATCACTTACAGTAAGCACTAGTGAAGCTTTCGAGGTGCAGTATTGAATTCTGTGTTGCACATTCTGTATTTGATTCATTATGTGGGACGCTCCCCACCTCTCCACACACTATATATTTCTCCCATTATCATTCCAAAAGAACTTCTAGAACTCCTTTTCTGTTGAGCTCTTTCTTTTCATAACACAAGGGTCAAGAAGAAAATATTTCAGTGTATCTTGCATTAGCCAAGTTGAAATTGTAGGGTAAAAAAAATTTGCCTAATCAATTATATAGTAAGAATACTCTGGAAAGATTTTTAAGGATTTTAAAAAATATACAAGTTATTTGAGGTATCTATCCCACTGAATCATGAATATTTACATAAAGTAAAATTGTGAAACACTGAATTTTTTAAATGCACAATTTGTTCTAAGAAGAGAAAGAGAACTAATATTTATGGCGAATCTACTCCACGAGGGCCTTCCCATATAATAGATGTGTTGATCTTTATAACAACCCAAGGAGAGAAGGATTATCAGCCCCACTTTACAATAAGCACATTGAGTTTCAAACAAGTTATGTGTCCAAGATCACACAGCTAATAGATCCAGAATCAAAAGTTTTTGTCTGGCTCCCAGATCTATGTTCTCTTCCCAAGACCAGATATAGCCTACTCCTCAGGGCATTGCATACAAAAGCAAACGAACAAACAAAATGAAAACAAAAATATTTTAGTCCTCTTGCTTGCTACTAAGGTCCAAATGAACAAGGGGCAAAAAAGAGCCAAGTCACTTCCTGATGTCATAGAATTTCACATTTTTGAAGATGTTGATGAGGAAATACTTGAGGGATATAATATTTATAAATTTGTGCATTTGTTAAGCAATGAGCTTAATATATTACCTGCATTAGATCATTTCATTATTTTAATGTTCGCAATAACAACACAAGGCAGGTACTAGCACTGTCCATTTTAAAGATGAGAAAACTGAAACTAGGAGAGATTAAAATTTTATCCAGGATCACACAGCCTATTAGTGGAAGAGCTAGACTTGCATCCATGATTAGATGATGCTGAAGAGTGCTTATTCACTATGCTAATTTTTCTCCTTTAATTAGACAATTATCACATAGTTCAATTTTTAAAAGCTACTGATTATTTTTATATTTCTTTATATTTTAAGGCAATATAATTATTACATTATATATGAAAATTTCATGGGTTTTATTTTTAATTATCCACATAATCCACAGCTATTTTTACAGATCAAAACATCTGTAAAAATTAATACAGAAGGTAACATTAAAAAGTAACTTGTGAAAGTAACCTGTTGCACACCCCACTAATACTAATTTCTACCCCTAAAATAATCACTGTTAACCGATGTATATCCTTCAAGATTTTTTCAATAAATTATTTAGATATCATACAAAAAATATAATATTATCATATTACACTCTGGCTTCTTTCTTTAACCCTTGGCTTTAATGCTTTCATTCTTCACCCCCAC